>OY992894.1:76497738-76607738 GCA_963921405.1 Cepaea hortensis | reverse complement strand
CCATCATCACCACCATCATCACCACTATCATCACCACTATCATCACCACTATCATCACCACCATCATCACCACCATCATCACCACCATCATCACCACCATCATCACCACCATCATCACCACCATCATCACCACCATCATCACTACTATCATCACCACCATCATCACCACCATCATCACCACCATCATCACCACTATCATCACCACTATCATCTCCACTATCATCACAACCATCATCACCACCATCATCACCACCATCATCACCACCATCATCACTACTATCATCACCACCATCATCACCACCATCATCACCACCATCATCACCACCATCATCACCACCATCATCACTACTATCATCACCACCATCATCACCACCATCATCACCACCATCATCACTACTATCATCACCACCATCATCACCACCATCATCACCACCATCATCACCACTATCATCACCACTATCATCACCACTATCATCACCACCATCATCACCACCATCATCACCACTATCATCACCACTATCATCACCACCATCATCACCACTATCATCACCATTATCATCACCACCATCATCACTACTATCATCACCACCATCATCACTACTATCATCACCACCATCATCACCACCATCATCACCACCATCATCACTACTATCATCACCACCACCATCACCACCATCATCACCACCATCATGACCACCATCATGACCACCATCATCACCACCATCATCACTACTATCATCACCACTATCATCACCACCATCATCACCACTATCATCACCACCATCATCACCACCATCATCACCACCATCATCACCACCATCATCACTTCTATCATCACCACCATCATCACCACTATCATCACCACTATCATCACCAACATCATCACCACCATCATCACTACTATCATCACCACCATCATCACCACCATCATCACCACCATCATCACCACCATCATCACCACCATCATCACTACTATCATCACCACCATCATCACCACCATCATCACCACCATCATCACCACCATCATCACCACCATCATCACTACTATCATCACCACCATCATCACCACCATCATCACCACCATCATCACTACTATCATCACCACCATCATCACCACCATCATCACCACCATCATCACCACTATCATCACCACTATCATCACCACTATCATCACCACCATCATCACCACCATCATCACCACCATCATCACCACCATCATCACCACTATCATCACCACTATCATCACCACCATCATCACCACTATCATCACCACCATCATCACCACCATCATCACTACTATCATCACCACCATCATCACTACTATCATCACCACCATCATCACCACCATCATCACCACCATCATCACTACTATCATCACCACCATCATCAACACCATCATCACCACCATCATCAACACCATCATCACCACCATCATCACCACCATCATCACTACTATCATCACCACCATCATCACCACCATCATCACTACTATCATCACCACCATCATCACCACCATCATCACCACCATCATCACCACTATCATCACCACTATCATCACCACTATCATCACCACCATCATCACCACCATCATCACCACCATCATCACCACCATCATCACCACTATCATCACCACCATCATCACCACTATCATCACCACCATCATCACCACCATCATCACTACTATCATCACCACCATCATCACTACTATCATCACCACCATCATCACCACCATCATCACCACTATCATCACTACTATCATCACCACCATCATCACCACCATCATCACCACTATCATCACCACCATCATCACCACTATCATCACCACTATCATCACCACTATCATCACCACCATCATGACCACCATCATCACCACCATCATGACCACCATCATCACCACCATCATCACCACCATCATCACCACCATCATCACTACTATCATCACCACCATCATCACCACCATCATCACCACCATCATCACCACCATCATCACCACTATCATCACCACTATCATCACCACTATCATCACCACCATCATCACCACCATCATCACCACCATCATCACCACCATCATCACCACCATCATCACCACCATCATCACCACCATCATCACTACTATCATCACCACCATCATCACCACCATCATGACCACCATCATCACCACCATCATCACCACTATCATCACCACCATCATCACCACTATCATCACCACCATCATCACCACTATCATCACCACCATCATGACCACCATCATGACCACCATCATCACCACCATCATCACCACTATCATCACCACCATCATCACCCCCACCACCATGATCATCACCGCCATCATCACCACAACCATCAACAATACCATCATCACAGAAGTCATTATCATCATCATGACCACCATCATCATTACCCTAATCATTACTATTATCACCACCATCATACACCATTATCATCATCACCATCATCACCACTTTATCATCATAATCACCACTTTATCATCTAAATCACCACTTTATCATATAAATCACCACTTCATCATCATTATCACCTCTTTACCATCATAATCACTACTTTATCATCATACTCGCCACTTTATCACCAGCTTCATAAACACCATCATCATCAATACTATTATCAGCATCACCAACACCACCTCCACTATCTTCCTCACATTAATGACCACCATCATCATTATCATCACCGCCACAGTCATCATCATCTTCTTCACCATCATATTCTTAACCACCACGAGAATCACCATCATCATCATATTCACTATGACACTACAATCAGAGCACCATGACCTTCTTCATCTCCATCACCATCATTATTACCATCATCATTACCCATAGCCAAAAGCATCATCACCATCATCATCACCACCAGCAACATCATCATTATCATCTCCAACAATACCAACACCATCAACACCACTACCACCACCATCACCACCACCACCATCAGTATCATAACCACAATCACCACCATCATCATCACAGCCACCATAACCACCATGATCACCACCACAACCACCACCATCATCATTACGACAACCATCATCATCACCGCCACTACTACCACCATGATCATAACCACAATCAGCATCATCACCACCAGTAACACCACATCATCATCATCATTGGCATCATCATAAGGTTAATCAGTCCGAAGACTGACAAAGAAATCCTCTGCTCGTGTGGGAAGTAGATGATCCCTGAATGTGCATGTTTCCCGTTGTTTGGATGTACTTGGCATAGTTTGCTACTCCCATATGTATTATATCATTCCACTCTCTGTGAGTGATACTCCCATATTTTCCTATAACAATCAGCTCTCTGTAAGTGCTACTCCCATATCGTCTTATACCAATCGGCCCTCTGTGAGTGCTACTCCCATATTGTATTATATCAGTCGGCCCTCTGTTAGTGCTACTCCCATGTTGTCTTATATCAATATCAATATCTGTGAGTGCTACTCCCATATTGTATTATTTCAGCCGGCCCTCTGTGAGTGCTACTCCCACATTGTATTATTTCAGTCGGCCCTCTGTGAGTGCTACTCCCATATTGTTTTATATTAATCGGCCCTCTGTGAGTGCTACACTCGTATCGTCTTATATCAATCGGCCCTCTGTGAGTGCTACTCCCATATTGTATTATATCAATCGGCCCTCTGTGTGTGCAACTCCCATATTGTCTTATATCAATCAGCCCTCTGTGAGTGCCACTCCCATATTGTCTTATATCAATCGGCCCTCTTTGAGTGCTACTCCCATACTGTCTTATATCAATCGGCCCTCTTTGAGTGCTACTCACATAGTGTCTTATATAAATCAGCCCTGTGTGAGAGCTACTCCCATATTGTGCTATATAAATCGGCCCTGTGTGAGTGCTACACAATTATTGTCTTATATCAATCGGCCCTCTGTGAGCGCTTCTCCCATATTGTGGTATATCAATCGGCCCTCTGTGAGTGTTATTCCCATATTGTCTAATATCAATCGGCCTCTGTGAGTGCTACTCCCACATTATGTTATATTAATCGGCCCCCGGTGAGTGCTACTCCCAAATTGTGTTATATCAATCGGCCCTCTGTGTGTGCTACGCCCATATTGTCTAATATCAATCGGCCATCTGTGAGTGCTACTCCCGTACTATCTTATATCAATCGGCCCTCTGTGAGTGCTACTCCCATATTGTTTAATATCAATTGGCCCTCTGTCAGTGATGTTTTCAGTCTCGCTCTGGTCGACTTACATTCCATGACAATTCCTGGTACCGATTTTCGGCTGCCTGGACCTGAGAGCCGAAGTCAATATTTAAAATCTTTGTCGACGCGGTCTGAAACTCGTGACCAACCGGAAGTAGGGCCAGCGTCTAGCCACAACGCCTGCTCGGCTCCCTCGTTCTTCTTTAGTGGTTGAGAAATGGTCCATGCCTCACACCCGTATCCTGCCGCAGGTACACTGCATGTTGTGTACATGTGGTCTTGTATAGGTCAGCTGTTGTTGTGTACATGTGGGCTTGTATAGGTCAGTTGGTTTTGTGTCAGTGACCATTAATACTGATTAGCATCTCCAATGCTGGACTATTCACCGTTTGACTGCATTTCAACATAACGCATTGCTGTTAATTATATGAGGGAAAGTCAATAAGTAAGTCACACAGTTCTGTGGGATGGCAGGTAAATGTAGTTGGTGTTTTCTACAGGTGTAATTAGGTGACAGCAACATCAAACATTATATTTCAGTTCGTCAGGTGACGCTAGGTGTCTTATATGCATGCGCAGCGCATAAACATAATGGCGATTGTACTGACGGAGAGTATAACCACAGAGCAACGTGCTGTTTTGCATTTTTTTTTTTTATTTTGGGCCAAAGGACTGCCTGCAAAGGACATTCATAATGAAATGCTTCCTGTTTATGCTGACTACCAGCCCGAATCAAAGCATGCTTCAATGCAATGGAAACATACTTCTTCGCCTTGTGTCCAAAAATTCAAGGTTACGCCATCAGCAGGATAGGTTAAGCTGACGGTGTTCTGGGATTGTCAAGGACAGCTTTTAACCAATTTCAAGAAGAAAGGTGACAATGTGAATTCTGCATCGTACTGTGATGTAATTCGAAGAAAACGTCCAGGACTGATGACTAGAGGAGTGTTGCTTCTTCGTAACAATGCCAGACCACATACGGCTCGATTAACTCAGGAGAAAATTAACCAACTAAGGTGGGAAGTTCTGGAACATCCACCTTACAGCCCCGACTTAGCCAATAGCGATTTCCACCTTTTTGGTCCACTGAAAACTCACCTTGGCGGGAGACATTTCGCGAATGACGCCGACGTTTAATGTGAAGTGAAAACGTGGTTTAGAAATCAGAGCACGCAGCTCTATGCAGCCGGTTTGGGAGGATTGATAAAACGGTGGGATAAGTGTTGGTGGAAATTATGTTGAGAAAAAAAGGGACAATGCATGTGCAAAAATAAACTGGTTTCAAGTTGTTATCATATTTAGGTATTTTTCTACAGCCATTTATGACTTACTTAATGACTTCCAGTCGTACCGTGCAGATTGTCAAAGTTTCTGTCATTCTCAAATTTCACACACAATTCAGAATAATATGTAAGGAGGCAAAAGAAGCATGTTTGAGGAAAAGTCCTTAGACATTGAAAAACAACACAACAATCAAAATACCAAATTAGTGCACAAAAGAATTCAGAAAATTACTAATAAAAGAACAAGGTCATTGCCTTTTTCTCTAACTTTCATCCTGGCGTCAGACTCACCTCCACTATTTCCTCGTCGGCTGTTAATTTCCTAGACATAACAGTTTCCTTATGTTCTGCTGGCCTATGCACGACGGTTTACTATAAACCGACTGCCTCACATGCATTCCTGCTCTACACCTCCTCCCATCCTCCCTCTTGCAAGGATTCCATTCCTTTCTCACAACTGCTACGTCTCCGACGGCTTTGTCATGATAACAACGACTTCCGTCAAAAAGCCCACGAAATGTTGGATTTCTTCCGCCTTCGAGGCTACCCGGAGAATGTTCTGTCTACAGCTCTTCACCGCTGCCAGTCTATTAGTCGTGCCGAGGCTCTCTCTTCCAGGCCGAAACCACGTAATAGTAGACCTATTCTCTCACTTACCTACCATCCTCATAATATTGCTGCCAAGAATATTCTCATGAGGCATCTACCCATCCTCCAGGCAGACCCGGCCACTCGCGGTGTCTTCTCAGAAGCCCCACTTGTGGCATACAGGCGTGATCGTAACCTGAGGGATGTGCTGGTTCATAGCACTCTATCACAATCCCATCAGTCTCTTCCTGGCACAACTGCATGTCTTCGATCTCGTTGTAAAACTTGTCCATATGTCCTTCAAACCACAAGTCTCACTTTCCCTAAGACTACTTTCCACATCCGGGAGGGTTTCTCATGTACGAGTCGCAACGTCATCTATGCGATCATCTGCACACGTTGCGACATGAGGTATCTTGGAGAGACGGGCCTTCGTCTTGCGGACAGATTTAGACAACATTTATCCGATATCGACAGTGGTGCCAAGAAACCGGTACCCCTACACTTCAACAGTTCCGACCACTGTGGGGTTGCCGACATACGTGTTACGGCGATAAAATCGTGCACATCTCACGAACGCGATCGTAAGACATTGGAAAACCGTCGTATCTTCCAATTGGGTTCACTTTCCCCTCACGGCCTCAATGTCCAACACAGTTTTATTTAAATCCCCTACGCCCCTTATCCACAACCCCCACCCCCCCCCCCCCATCCATCTCCGCTACCTTATAGTCAACTTCATAGCCAGTTGTAAGTCCTTCGCAGGACGTGGGAGTCACCACCAGCATTATCTCTGCTTTCTGTGACTTCTTGGTTGGTTTGCATGGGGTCGTTTCTCATTGCGTTCTGAACTACCGTCACTTGTGCTACCTTTTGATAGCAAACGATTGCTGGCCTGCACATATATTGCCCACAGCAGCGTTTCGAACTTGGCGGAATTGCGTACTGCATCCTTTACAACGCCTCAGAGTGACACATCCATATTTTTCTATTCGCTCTCCTGGGCGCACCCCGATCCCCCTAACGCGGGTTCCCTCACCGGTTGAATTAACCAAACACCGAGTTTCTGGCTGTACTGACCTTTAGGCAGTTGACACCTTTAACACAACATCCGTTCCATTCCAGCCATGGATAGCCGTCTCAAGCTTGGACACAGATGAGTTGATATTTAGACATTCATGTAGTGTTGTTGTATTAGTTTAATCGATTTCTGTTTGTTTGTTCTGTGCTGACGAAGGCTTTGGCCGCAACGTTCATTGTTTTTTGTAGTTGTGCTTTGGTAAAGCTCTCAACCTACTTCTCGTTTTTCAGTGATTCATTCATTAATAAAAGAACAAGTACATCAGTTTAAAAATTAAAGATGGCAAAATCATAATAGAAAAATATCAGATTCTACATGTATGGTCAGATTATTTGAAAAACCTTTATGATGATAACAGAGATTAACAGTATTATATTCGATTTAATAGTGGAGGACCACCAAATTTGAAGATGGAGGTTCGGAATGTTCTTAAACTTATGAAAGTTGGCAAGACCCCCGGTTCAGATAACATTACAACAGAAATGATGATGGTTTTAGAAGAATATGGAATAGATCAAGTCACCAGACTGCTGAACACATTATATATACCGGAAGTATACCTTATGAATTACGTAATTTTGTATTTATTGCAATCCCAAAGAATTCGGGAGCCTTGGAATGTGATCAACAAAGATCAATTAGTATAATGAGTCACATCACGAAGATTTTGCTACGAATTATAATGCAAAGAGTGAGGAAGAAAATACAACCTGAAATAGGGGAAGAACAATATGGGTTTGTCGAAAATAAAGGGTAAAGTAAATGCTGTGTATATGCTGCGATCAGTTATTGAACGCTCTATAGAAGTAAACAAATATATATATATATATATCTTTGCTTTATTGACTGCACAAAGGCTTTCGATAGAGTAAGACAGGTCAACATGGTAGATATGCTTGCAGATCTACAAATTGATGGGAAAGACATTAGACTTATAAAACATTTACTGGAAACAACAAGCTGCCATAAGAATTGATAATGAAGTGGGACAATATCAGCCTATTAAGAGAGGTGTGAGACAGGGGTGTGTAATGTCTCCAGATACTTTCCCCCTATACAGTGAAAGTATTTTTAGAAATGTAGAAGATATAAATGGAATCATCATTGGAGGACGAAACATCAATAACATTAGATATGCATATGACACAGTATTAATTGCAGACAATGAGCAGGCTCTGCAACAATTAGTAGATGCGGTTGTTGCACACAGTGAACAACTAGGGTTAGCATTAAATTGTAAAAAGATACAGATTATGGTCGTCACTGGGAAGAAAGAAATACCACAATGCAATATACAAGTAAATGGCAATATTCTTCAACAAGTGAATCGGTACAATTATCTCGGAATAGTCATAACATCTGATGGGAGATGCCTTGAAGAGATTAGAACAAGAATCGCCATTGCGAAAGTAGCCTTTAGCAAGATGAAAAACATTCTGACCAATAAAAACATGTCAACTGAAACGAGAAAAAGAGTGTTGAGGTGCTACGTTGAGCCTGTTCTTTTGTATGGATGTGAAACTTGGACAATGAGCAGTCAAGCTTAAAAACATCTTTTGGCTGTAGAAATGTGGTTTCTGAGTAGAATACAAAGAATACCATGGACAGACAGGAAAACCAATGACCGAGTATTACAGGAAACAAATGAAAATCGTAAATTGATTAGATAAATTAGACGTAGACAGTCACAATATTTTGGACATGTTATGAGAAGAAATTAGTGGAGAACTTGGTGACAGCTGGTAAGATCGAAGGGAACAGACCAAGGGGAAGACCGAGAAGTAAATACCTGGATGGCTTGGCCACATGGCAAGGTCAAGACTGGAACACTGAACTTATCCACGACTCTGGTGATCGAGTGAAATGGCGAGTCATGACCGCCCACGCTTTCCGGCATGGCACATGATAATGGATGGCATTCTCAGTTTCTTCATTATTACTTGTAATCTTTGGTTGGCATATAGCTTTGTCTGCAACCATTTTTGTTGTTATTGTGAATTCAGAAGCATATAATACTGTGTTATGATTAATGCATTTCTTTTAAAGTTATTAATAATAACACATCGGAGTTGAGTTGAGTTGAGTTAAGAACCGACATCACTGCACTCAGGACATTCCCATACGTGCTCAGTCCCCTCATTCAACAGCCAGCGAAGAGTCGCACTACTAATCGTTCCCACCGCTATCTGATTAAAAGTTCTCCTGGTCTTCCCTCTCAGTTTTGAGGTTCTTCAAGAGCCCCTGCCGATCCCCTGCAATCTCATTCTTTCCACATATGGGTTGTCAATCTGTTCCTCCGCCTTCTCCACCTGGTCCCACAAGCGCACGACCACCTCCCCCTTGTCCATAGGCAAAATACCACCAAGAGGTGCATTCCCTGCTAGCCTATCAGCCTGTTCATTCCCCCGTACACCCGCATAGCCAGGGCAAGATATCCATACAATTCTCACAATCTGTGACCCCTGAAGCGACGAGAGCCATTCCACACGAAAAATTCCTTTCTTCACCTTGAATCCGTAATGAAAACAACGTGTGTTGCAGTAGTCTCCTCTAGCCACCGGAATGCCGCTGTTACTGCCTCCACCTCCATTCTCATCCTGGGGGTCGTAGTCTCATATGCCAGGCTCTCCTTTTTCAAGACTCGCCCATTAGCCTTTGCAATAAAGCCCCGGCCACTACGTCTGTTTCTCACCACTGACCCATCGGTGTAGATGACTATGTCACCTTGATGAGTGTTGCTCTGGATCAGCTGTTGCACTTCAAACTCAGTGCTGCCCGCTGCCCATTCTCTGCACTCACGACATAACACATCGGAATAACGATGTATACATCGTAATTATATCCCCTTTGTCAATACTGCCGTTGGCGTGTGAAGTGTTAGACCTGCGCCTATTCTAGGTCACGATATATGATGTAGAGTTGGCAGTTCCCTTCATTGCCGCCGTTCCTTCCCAGACAATTCTCCGACAGATCACCAACACGTCTGGTACACATTTATTTTAGGCTCGGTCGACCTCTGAACTCGTTCCTACTAGCCGTGACACACAAACAAATCAACATTTACTTAGGATTAAACCCGCCCACTGTTTGGGCAGGTAATCGCACTATTCAGAATACCACCACGGCTGCCATGAACACTCTACACCTTATCCTAGTGGTATCGTTGTCCGTCATATAATTTCACTTAATCTCAACGCTACTATGGCTTCAAACCAACACAAACTGAATTCTATGACAGCATATAGCAGTCTACCAGTATAGCTTTACTGCAGGAATGCGTAGGGAGCTTAGGTAAACCGGTGGCAAGCACGCTTTAGAACGCTGGCCAGCAGACAGTGGTCATGTATTCAATTCCCCGTCGAGGCGGTGATGTTTGGTTCTAGACTCTGTGGTCCACCCAGCCTAAAATGAGTGCCAGGTCATTCCCTTGGTATTACAGGCTGCCAGGTTATATTGACCACATCACAGTCGAGTGTCGCTTGGTATAAATATATGTGGCGTGCACCATATACCTATTATTATAATTATTTATTATTACAAGAGGACGGTCGTGGATGGGTCAAGCCGAAGACATTCTTCAACAGGTGTGTTCACTTGAGGACTTAGAACCTGGCGAGGAGTGGGTGCAAGTGCCAACAGACTTCTGCACATCCTTTTCAGTTTGCATCCAACTAGATAGAAAATGTAGACAAGAAAACCCGGCTGCTGTGGAGGCTGAAGTACAAGCGTTGATTTTCGAGAATTCGATAGACGGTGATGCTGTCTTCTACACAGATGGGTTGGTCGTCCGACATGTGAGAAGCTCATGGGCCTTTACGGCTCGGGCCGGAGGGAGAATTGTGAAGGAGGACTCTGGTGCTTTCACTGAAACCACAAGTTGCCTGACTATGGAAGTCATGGCAGTAAGTAAAGCAATAACATGGCTCGAGACACAGACTTTCACTAAAGCATGTTTCCTTAGCGACTCAATGAACATGATCAAGAGGATAGAGATGGGGTGGATCCGAAGAGAATGGTTGCTGCCTCTGGAGCGGTCTCGACTGATAAAGATTAGTTTCATCTTCGTGTCAGGGCATGCGGGAGTACAAGGAAATGAGCGGGCTGACAAGCTCGCAGGTGAGGCTACTGTGGAGCGCGGACGCGCCATGGACCAGGCTGACATTCTGAATGCTCTACGAGAAGTAAGACTCTTGCATGAACCAAGTGATGACTGTGAATCTACAGCCATGGCCAGACTGCGAGAACAGCAAATTAAAAGAGGGGTGGCCAAACAAGAACACTACGCAGGAAGTCAAAGAAGATTGATAAACCAACACAGAACTCGCGTCGTTAGCCGCTACACGCTGCGGGGTGGCCAAACAAGAACACTACGCAGGAAGTCAAAGAAGATTGATAAACCAACACAGAACTCGCGTCGTTAGCCGCTACACGCTGCGGGATTTGCTAAGGAGGGGATTCGAGCACTTATGGACTGAATGGTTCGATGTGCAATGAGGATTATCTGTCGACCAACTAACTAACTAACTATATACCTATTATTGCACAAGACCTAGGAAGGTGTTTTACTTTACTTTATGTTTTAATTTTTGCATGCTCTATTTACAGGACATCGCTGTCAACACCAGCATTTTACTGTTGTTGTTGATGTAAGTTTACGTTCAGTAGTTTGCCATTGCTTTATGATCTACCTGCTGCCATTGCAACACGTTAAGACACAGCGCGACGCGGTCTTTACTTCATTACCATATAATACATGATTGTACTAACTTGAAACACTTGAAACGGGCTGTTAAGCTGTAACGTTGGCTTATGTTATTGTTTATTTGAAGAACTGTTGGAAAACTTTGGGAGCCTTCCAAATAGCTTGATACATAAATAAATAGTTATTGATTAGCACTTGTGGAAGTAGAATACAGAAGTAGAGATTATTGGACATATCAGACAAGATAACAATTGAAATCAATAGTGGCCACTCCGGAATTCAACCCTGCCACTTCCACATGACAGCACTAGCTAGATGAAGGAACACACGCATTTCGGCAAACAGCCAACCAGACCATCCATGTCAGTTGCATGTTTTATTTTAAAAATAGGAATTCTGATTTCGAACCCGGCATGTCGTACTCCTTACATGAATTGATTACCCCTAGGCCACAGACGCAGACACACATCCATAATTTGATCTGACAAGAATATCAGCTTGTATATACATTGCTTCATGACTGTCATAAATATTACTTTATCATAATAAACATACGCATTTCTTATTGCATTGTTGTTTCTGCTTGTTTTCTTTTTCTTTTTGGAATATATTTTCCAATAACATCAGCCGTGACGGCAAGGAAGTTAGTGTGTTGCATACTAATATTGCGGTCTGGGCTTAATCCCGGCCAGAGGGGGATGTTTTTTTTTATCTGACACGTCTTTGTGGTCAAACTCGGCGTTATTCACAAACAAATTATGGTTCCATCTAATTTTTAGCATGTGCAACACATGGAAAGAATACTTTGTTGAATTACTAAATTGTGAAGCTCCAAGTAACACTTTCCCACAGGAAGAGGTTCTAACGTGTGAACCACAAATTGAAGAACCTGCATTTGAAGAAATTCTATATGTAATCACACGACTTAAAAACAATAAGGCAACTGGGGATGATGGAATTGCTGCTGAATTTATAAAGGCGGGTGGCCATGCATTACATCTAAAGCTATACGAACTAATAATAAAAATCTGGAGGACTGAAGAATTACCCCATGACTGGAAAGAGTCATTATTGATACCTATCTTTAAGAAAGGAGACAAGTTCCAGTGTGAAAATTATACAGGAATATCATTACTGTCCATATGCTATAAGATACTATCCGCAGTATTACTAAATAGACTAAAACCATATTCAGAATACATATTAGGTGACTACCAGGCGGGTTTTAGACAAAACAGATCAACAATAGATCAGATATTTATCTTACGACAAATAGCCGAGAAAAATTGGGAATATAAAAGAGATCTCCATAACATTTTTGTGGATTTTAAAAAGGCTTATGATAGTGTCCATAGGAATAGTCTATGGAATGCTATGCAGGAATTTGGAATACCAAGGAAGTTAATCAACATGACAAGACCATGCATGGAAGATACTTATAATATAGTAACATATAAAGGCAGGAAATCAGACCCTTTCCAAATAACATCTGGCTTGAAACAGGGTGATGCACTATCGCCGCTACTCTTCAATCTGGTTCTAGAGACAGTTGTAAGGAGGGTAAAGGAGGAATGTGATTTTGGAGGAACATCCAAGCTGCTTAGTTATGCAGATCATATAGATATTATAGGGCAAAGTGAACAAAAGACATTGGAAATATTGACTCACTTAAAGGAAAAAGCCCAACAGATGGGGCTGGTTATCAACCAAGATAAGACAGAATATATGGTAATTTCATGAGAAGGAATGTCTAAAAACTCTGGCCACATACAAATAGATAATATGACCATTAAAAGAACGGAAACATACAAATACCTAGGTACAATCTTCAACTGCTCCAACATCATAAGGGAAGAAATACAAACTAGAATCAATTCTGGAAATAAGATATACTATGCACTACAACATCTACTAAAATCAAACGCGCTATCTCGTAACACCAAGATCACAATATACAAAACACTGATCAGACCAGTTGTGCTGTATGGCTCTGAAACCTGGAGTACAACGAAAGGAGACGAAGCCTTGTTACAAACCTGTGAGAACAAAGTTTTAAGACGTATCTTTGGGCCCATTAGGGATACACAAAGTGGAGAGTGGAAAAGAAGAAGTAACAAAGACATTTATGATCTGTTTAAGTCCCCGCTAATCACTGGTATCATGAAGGCTAATAGACTACAATGGCTGGGGCACATAGAAAGAATGGAAGATAATAGGGAAACAAAACTCGCTTACACTCAGGAAATAAATGACCGTAGACCCCGAGGTAGACCAAGAAGACGGTGGAGAGATAATATACATACAGACCTACAAGCACTTGGAATCAACGACTGGCAAAAGATGGTCAACCAGAGAGACGAATGGAGACGGATTGTATCTGCAGCAAAGAACCTCAATGGCTCGGAATGCTGAAGAAGCAGAAGAAGAAGAAGAAGAAGAAGAAGAAGAAGAAGAAGAAGAAGAAGAAGAAGAAGAAGAAGAAGAAGAAGAAGAAGAAGAAGAAGAAGAAGAAGAAGAAGAAGAAGAAGAAGAAGAAGAAGAAGAAGAAGAAGAAGAAGAAGAAGATCTAATTTTTAGAATTGTCTGGGAATTACCTGAGAAGAAATGGCAAAGGGGACGGAGACTGGCCGACTCATTTCATTACATAGAAGAGCAGTGTATTTAAAGGCGTCATACTCCAGTGCTCACCAGTTGTAAATGATACGGTTCTATGACATAGTGGCGTAGAGAGTGTACATGCTCCATACTTCAAGTCCAACATTAGTAAATGACATGGTTCTATGACATAGTAGCGTAGAGAATACAAAGCCTCAAACTTCACAGCCTAACATTAGTAAATGACATGGTTCTATGACATAGTAGCGTAGAGAATACAAAGCCTCAAACTTCACAGCCTAACATTAGTAAATGACATGGTTCTATGACATAGTAGCGTAGAGAATACAAAGCCTCAAACTTCACAGCCTAACATTAGTAAATGACATGGTTCTATGACATAGTAGCGTAGAGAATAGGCCTACAAAGCCTCATACTTCACAGCCTAACATTAGTAAATGACATGGTTCTATGACATAGTAGTGTAGAGTAGGTAAAGCCTCATACTTCACAGCCCAACATTATATAGTAGTAAATTCCATGGTTCTAGATTCTCAAAGCATTGTGCAATGCTGTTTCTTTTTGTTTGTGTTTTTAAAATTGTTTTATTACATTGGACGCAAAGAGAAAATACGGAAATGTAGGTATTCGGCCTGTTTCGACGGCTACATTTTGATAACTTGTTTTCTGCTTGTTATCCGGTAATGTCTGGAGATGTAGCTCTTAAAATTCTTTGTACGGGCAAAAGTAATAATCTGGATATTTTGAAAGCTAAGACGCAATGACATCTAATGAAGAACATCACAAATAAGGTAGTCTTCTTGTTTGGACACAATAAGAACATGTTATGACAATTGGAAAGATTTGCGGAAAGAGAGATACGGAAAGACAGCGAGACAAAATTCTTGAGAATCTTGTGTTATGGCACGAAAGGGAGTAAAAATACGAACTATTGCATGAAGTTGGAGATCGCAAGATGTGGATAAGCAGTGTGACCTGCGTCAGGCGGCATAGCACTTCATGGTGATGACTTCGCATCTGGGACCACGTGATTAGGCATTGAGAAAGATTTGAACCCGCTGAAACCAGAGACTAGCCAATGAGTGCAGGAGTTTCATCGCTTCTGTTGTTTGTTGCATCGCTTATGTTAACAGGTTACTCATTATCAATCACATTATTGAAAAGTTGCCAAGGTTGCTCAATCTGAAATATTATTTGAATTATTATTATATGTCAGTGTATTATTAATGCTGGTCCAGGAAATGTGTGACAATGAAAATACATTGTCTATACAACTAGCATGCACTTTGCCCAGTTTCATGTCAACAGATGTCCATTATGAATTCGAGTTTCACGCGCACTTCACATTAAAGTGACAAAATAACAAATCCCGGACCAAAAGTTTACACATTCACCTGAAGATATCTTTCAGTGGATCAGACTAACCGTCAACGCTATTTGAAGTGTTTTCACCTCAGCGTGCTAGAATGGTGTTTCTAATATCAGATACTACAATAAGCTATGCGTGGCTGGGACGTTACCACGTTCTCCCCAAGCCATTACGTTAACGGGTTTGAATCCCATAATAGAGTAGTATTTGTTATGAGAACAGTAAAGTTTATAATAATAGAATAGTAGTTTCTGACTCTTGGGTAGTAGGATCGTAGTAATTAAACTTTATCGCGAAGCAAGATCGACATGAGACTTCTGATCGTCAGAAGTAGTTCCCTTTCCCGAATGTTTCGACACTTTCACTTTACCTTGCTTAAATTATCTGGGAGAGGACCCACTTAGTTCATGACTCCGGATGTCTTTCTCCTGCAGTTAGCCCCAACAATGTGTTGAGACGTTCCTACACATTCCCCACAACTGTGCATTGTGCCAGCTCACAAGCCACCCTTATATAGGTGAGGAGAACATCGTGCATCCGGTGTTGCATACCCTCTCACATATTCTAGCACCGTCGGCCGTGAGATGCCAGCTTCTTCCCCAACCGTTCGTCTCTGTCATCGACTTCACGTCGGCGGCTCACTACCAACAAGTATAGTTATAGACGCCATGTTGCCTTCTTCGTATCCTGTACATGACTCACAGAGCTGCACTCCCGCTCGCCGCTAGGGATTCAGATCCATCTCTGTGCTACTTGCTTGTGGGTTCGGGCTCTCCCAATCATTACCCCGTCTCTGATGTGGAATGCAGTCCTCGCAAGACTTCGTACACGGCGATTAGCAGCTTTGCTTGATTACTTGATTTCCGTAACTGCTACGACATGCTTCTTCGACTACATTGCAGAGTACCAGTCTCACGTGCACTGCATTCATTTGGTGGAATGGCAACATAGTCGACACGAGACAGTAAATGTTCAAAATCATAGAGTAGTGATTGTTCTGTAGCTGTTCAAAATCATAGAGTAGTGATTGTTCTCTAGCTTCGATGTTAGACTTTAGACCTACTCCGCCTTGCAGACAGAAAAGTAAACCATATTACCACAGTGGTTTGTCTCATACAACATTTCGATTGTTCCAGAGCTTGCACGTGACCTTTACAGCTGCTTTGCCCGTTTACGAGTGTTCCCGAGTCCTCTCTTGTCCTGTAATGCCTAACTGCTTAAACAAGTTGTGTGCGTGTGGGATATTAGATCACTTGCGCCTACCTTTACGCTAAAAAGCCTAACAGTATACACTTCCTGTCTCAGACTTGCGACCATGTTTCCATCAACTGTGTGTGCTGATTCTCGATTCTAGATTCGTATAGTACAGTGGTTCTCAACCGGTGGGGAATTACCCTCCCCCAGGGGGGAATTTTAGAGTTTCCAGGGGGCGGTGGGGATGAAGATTATTTCAAGATCGCGTTAATACAAGAACCGATTACTTGATATTGTTTTTCCCTTCTTATTTTACGGTTCTGTACGTCTCACCCCCTTCTAAAATTCATTTTATGAAGTAAGTAGACCCACAAATCACGTTTTATGTAGACGTCTAGACTTGTTTTGGTATGTGCTTCCATCATTACGTATACTGTGTAGGGGCAGGAACGGGAGGGGGAGATTTTAGGTAGGAAATACGAAAGAGCGGGAGGAGGGGGGAATGACGTTGTGAAAATATGGTGAAGGGGGCACGGGCCAAATTGTTAGGTAGGAAATACGAAAGGGGGCGGGGGGAATGACGTTCTGAAAATATGGTGAAGGGGGGCACGGGCCAAAAAAGGTTGAGAACAACTGGTATAGTACGATCAGCATGATCTGCTTTAACTGCGAGCGGATGAGGAGTGCAGTGCAATGTCAGGTCGAAACTGAAAGTGTTGAACCACTGCGGGGTAACGACCATGAAGCCAACTGCCAGCTTCCAATCAGCCGAGCCATCGAGGATGAACTGTAAGTCTGTAGCACGTGTCCGTAGGACAGCTTTAACGAAGTAAATCCTCACATGCATGGGGGTGTCCTCTAGTATACCCAGTCTACTCGGATAGTGGTGATAAAAAGGTTACATGTTACATATCACACTGCAGTTGAACATTATATAGAGAAGGTTTTGCGCAAGTTACAATCACACAACGGTTGGACATTATATAAAGAACGTTTTGCGCTAGTTACAATCACACAACGGTTGGACATTATAAAGAGAAGGCTATAAAATCTCTGCAATGGCAGACTATTTAGGAAAGTTTTGGGTGGAGTCACCTTATAGAAATGAAACCTTATAAGCGTACTTGCTTAAGACGTACACACTAACCAATCTTTCAGCTGCATATCTTGGAATTTCGCACTACGCTGGGGAAAAAAAATCATTCTTAGCCACGCAGTAAAGTTGTAGTCTTAGTAAGGGCTAGCTGTCGAAAAGGAAAAGTGTCATAGGCCAGATTAATAAAACACAGTCATTCGAGACAGAATGAAAGTTGCAGCTAGAGCTTTTGTCAACACACACACACACACAACAAGCAGACACTGATACATTTACATTAAACATGTACACACGTTTCTTAGCTCCTGTGTACCTCTCATCGCTTGGCCGCTTCTTTTGAACGGCCTGTCCAAAGAGTTGCACAGAGTACAAACTCTGTACATCCAGCGACGAACTGCATGGATGCCCAAAAAGAAATTTCGCGTGTGAACCAAATTACAGAGTCCGAAAACTAACTCATGATTTCCGAAGTGAGATTTTGGGCGCTCCAACACTTTCCTACTGTGACCTACCCTCCTCTTCCTACTCCTCCCCCTTCACTCCTCCAGATAAATCACTGGAACAAAAATTCCTTCAAATATATTATGGATATTGTGTCAGTCCCATGTTATAGACAGATCAATTTTAAATTAGAGATATGGTGTCAGCCCCATGTTATAGACAGATCAGTTGTATTAGAGATATAATGTCAGCCCCATGTTATAGACAGATCAGTTGTATTAGAGATATAGTGTCAGTCCCATGTTATAGACAGATCAGTTGTATTAGAGATATAATGTCAGCCCCATGTTATAGACAGATCAGTTGTATTAGAGATATAGTGTCAGTCCCATGTTATAGACAGATCAGTTGTATTAGAGATATAGTGTCAGTCCCATGTTATAGACAGATCAGTTGTATTAGAGATATAGTGTCAGTCCCATGTTATAGACAGATCAGTTGTATTAGAGATATAGTGTCAGTCCCATGTTATAGACAGATCAGTTGTATTAGAGATACAGTGTCAGTCCCATGTTATAGACAGATCAGTACCAGAAAGAGTGGGGGATGTGGCGATATCCCGTCGGTGCTTTTACTTCCCTGAGCATGACCTGCTGTCTACTCGTATGAGGGTAAGTTAATAAGTAAGTCACAAATGGCTGTAGAAAAATAACTAAATATGATAACAACTTGAAACCAGTTTATTTGTCTCCATACGTTGTCCTTTTATTTCTCAACATAATTTCCATCAACATTGATGCACGTATCCAATAGTTTTATCAGTTCTCCCAAACCGGCTGCATAGAGCTGCGTGCTCTGTTTTCTAAACAATGTTTTCACTTCACATTCAACTTCGGCGTCATTCGTGAAATGTCTCCCCCCAACATGGGTTTTCTGTGGACTGAGCCCCTAGCGATTTCCAGTAAAGCGGTGCATAGTTGGGTAGAAAACGTTACGAGGGCGAGTCAATAAGTAAGTCACAGAGTTCTGGGGTATGGCGGGTAAATGAAAACAGGGAACGCAGATCTATGCAGTCGGTTTGGGAGAACTGATAAAACTATGGGATAAATGCATCACTGTTGGGGAAAATTATATTGGGAAATAAAGAGACACTGTATGTACACAAATAAACTATTTTCAAGTTGTTATCATATTTAGTTATTTGTCTACAGCCATTTGTAACTTACTTATTAACTTACTCGCGTAGTTTAGGCCAGGAAGACTTGAGAGCCCAAGTCAGTCTTCAACATTCCGCCTCGATGGGGATTTCCCTCCGAAGATGTTTATGTGTGTCCTCGCCAACAGTCTGCAACCCTGAGCCCAGGGACAGGTGGCCACAGACGAAGTTGAGAGTTAGATACAAGATTTGAACCTGGAGTGGCCAACTTTACACTAAAAGACATGACAGTTGGTACAGAACATAAACTGAAAGACATGACGTGTTGTCCAGAACTTACACTGAAAGACATGACAGGTGGTACATAACTTACACTGAAAGGCGTGACAGGTGGTACTGAACTTACACTGAAAGACATGACAAGTGGTCCAGAACTTACACTAAAAGACATGAGAAGTGGTCCAGAACTTACACTGAAAGACATGAGAAGTGGTACAGAACTTACACTGAAAGACATGAGAAGTGGTCCAGAACTTACACTGAAAGACATGACAGGTGATACAGAACTTACACTGAAAGACATGACAGGTGGTACATAACTTACACTGAAAGACTTGACAGGTGGTACTGAACTTACACTGAAAGATATGACAAGTTGTCAAGAACTTACACTGAAAGACACGACAGATGGTACAGAAATTACACTGAAAGACATGACAGGTGGAACAGAACTTCACACTGAAAGACATTAGGGATTAGTTAGTTAGTTAGTTAGTTAGTTAGTTAGTTAGTTAGTTAGTTAGTTAGTTAGTCAGTTAGTTAGTTAGTTAGTTAGTTTGTTAGTTAGTTAGTTAGTTGGTGGGTGGGTGGGTGAGTGAGTGAGTGAGTGAGGGAGGGAGGGAGGGAGGGAGTTAGTTAGTTAGTCAGTCAGTCAGTCAGTCAGTCAGTCAGTCAGTCAGTCAGTCAGTCAGTTAGTTAGTTAGTTAGTTAGTTAGTTAGTTAGTTAGTTAGTTAGTTAGTTAGTTAGTTAGTTAGTTAGTTAGTTAGTTAGTTATTCGACAGATCATCCTCATTGCACACCGAACCATTCGGTCCATAAGTGCTCGGATCCCCTCCTCAGCAAATCCCACAGCGTGTAGCGGCTATCGAAACCAGTTCTGTTTTGGTTTATCAATCTTCTTTGGCTTCCTGCGTAGTGTTCTTGTTTGGCCACTTCTCTTTTAATTTGCTGTTCTCGCAGTCTGACCATAGTTGTAGATTCACAGTCGTCACTTGGTTCTCGCAAAAGTCTTACTTCTCGTTGAGCATTCAGAATGCCAGCCTGGTCCATGGCGCGTCCGCCCTCCACAGTAGCCTTACCTGCTTGTCAGCCCGCTCATTTCCGTATACTCCCGCATGCTCTGGCATATCGATACTTAACCTACCTACCGCCACTGCTACTAGTGATTCAGACAACAGAGCAGAGACGAATATTCCTGAAGTATACATTTGCATGCAGTACAACCTTCTCTAATTAATATGTGCAGTATCTTATTATATTGTCTATACTGTGCGGTCTTGGTGATCACATCTATCAACAGCGTTCTATATAGTGTAATGCTAGCCATTTCTGATACGGATGTTTCTCCAAGGCAAGAAGTCAGACTGTCATTCATCTTTTCTCTTGATATCCCCCCTCCCCCCGCATATGTTTTCCGATGTGACGACACACGTAATATTTTCCCTTCTAGTGACATGACCAAAACATGAGGACTGTCTTCTTCTTATGCAAGCAACCAGTTCTCTTTGTGAGTTAACTTCTTTCAAGTTATTTTCATCTTTTTAATTGTACTTTTTCTGCCCGTCCACAGTGTTTCCAACATCTAGAAAACCACGTATGTGCTATATATTATCATCAACGTAATATAGTGTATTTTAACATTCGTCAACAAGGCATGTATGCAATTGATGTATGCAATTGCCACTTTAGCTTCTATCCTATAAAGCTTAATTTTCAATAGGTAAAAATAATGCTACAAAACAATGTATTTTCAACCAGACTGCAACCAGCTGTTTCCGTACAACAGGAGAGAATGTATTTGCGCAAAACAATGCAATATCAGCTTGAATCAAGTTAAAATGTGTGATACAGAACACTCTAGCTGTATGATAAACATCATGTATGACTGCAGCAGCCCAGGTTGTAAACGGGATTTCAAAGTTCGTGTGTTTAGTTAGAAGGTAGATACAATCACAGACAGGTAGGTAGTGGTATTGTACACTTTCACAAGAACAATCTTCTAGCCCATCAGAACACGTTTAGAAAATCTATGAATAATTTCCACCTAAACGATGACGAGACATGATGATATCAAACTCCGTATATCACACTCTAGCGCTATAATAGCTCTGTATAGGCGCTTTCGCATTACCAACCTATCATCTACGAGCTCGCATCTACGCTGGTCAAATACTGCTAAACACAACAAAGGTAATATTTATAATGTAAAATGTATACACTTAGTTAGTTAGTTAGTTAGTTAGTTAGTTAGTTAGTTAGTTAGTTAGTTGGTTGGTTGGTTGGTTGGTTGGTTGTTGGTTGGTTGGTTGGTTGGTTGGTTGATTGGTTGGTTGGTTGGTTAGTTAGTCGACAGATCATCCTCACATCGAACCATTCAGTCCATATGTGCTCGGATCCCCTCCTCAGTAAATCCTGCAGCTTGCAGCGACTGACGACACAAGTTCTGGGTTGGTTTACTAATCTGGCTTCCCGCTTAGTGTTCTTGTTTCGCCACATCTCTTTTAGTTTGCTGTTCTCGTATCCTGACCATGGTTATAGATTCACAGTCATCACTTGGTTCTCGCAAACGACTTATTTTTCGTAAAGCATTCAGAATATCAGCCAGATCCATGGCTCGTCCACCTTCCACAGTAGCCTTACCTGCAAGCTTGTCAGCCTGGTCATTTCTTTGTACACCCGCAAGCCTTGGCACAAAAATGAAGCTAATCTTTGCTAACGCATCAACGACGAACACGCACGTACTCTTGTCAACCACCACTAAACACCATAAAGGTAATATTTATAGTGCAAAATGTATACACTTGTATCAATGTAATTGTTCCAATCTATCCCAAATGTTCACAAATTAAGCTAATGTAAAATAGTCATTATCACATGCCATTATCATCACGTGTCTTGCCGACTGGCGCGGGTGATCATGCTTCCCCATATATTGCGATCTCTAACAATTAATGAGCTGACTCCGCCCTGTACCACGAAACAAGACTGTTAAGAATTGTCTTCCGCTGTATTCTACTATCTATCTTTTAACATATCTTTTCAGTTGTCAAAATCCTCATATGTTCCTGTGTTGTCTTCTCATAATGTAGCCCAAAATTATAACTGCCTCTTACTGATGTTTGTGATAAGTTATCTTTGCCACGTAGCTTCCTTAATAATTAACAGTTTAAAACTAGTGTACTGTTTTCAACATTTGGCAATTTTTAACATATTAGACTAGTTTAACATATATAGAATCATTTGTAATTGTGTAGCAAGTGCGTAATCTTTCAATTCTATCACAATTTGTAACATTTTAAATTAATGTAACGTGGTCGCAATCATTATAATGATGTACAAATGTGTGCAGTGTTTTCGTGATATCATAATTGGTAATATATTAACATATTGTAATATTGTCACAATTATTTGAAGTATTGTATTGCACCTATGGTTATCCATTAAAGCATGGACAATTCACCTCCCTCAAATATTGTTGTAGCAATTGTTGGTGTCTATGTTTCCTTTATGTCCCTTTTACAGATGCGTTCCCTCTGTCTCATGATGGTTCTGGTGACTGGAGCCATGGCATTACACCGGGGTGCATCTGACGAGGTGGACAAGCGACTAGCCATATTGCCCCTACCTGGAGGGCTTATTGAAGGAGGGCTTGTGGGCGGTCTAATAGGAGATGGTGGGCTTGTGGGCGGTCTAATAGGAGATGGTGGGCTTGTGGGCGGTCTAATAGGAGATGGTGGGCTTGTGGGCGGTCTTGTAGGAGGTGAAGGTGGGCTTGTGGGCGGTCTTGGAGGAATAGTAGGTGACCTTCTCAGCGGTCTTCTAAATTCAGGTGGCGGTATTGTTGAAGAATTAGGTAACCTGGCTGTGTTTCTGGTTCGATTAGAAGAGGGCGCATTTAAAGGCGTTCTAGACACAGCACTGGGATTGGCTGATGGTCTCCTGGAGTCAGTCCTAGGTGTCATTGCCAGCGTGACAAAAGGTTTAGCAGGAAAAACCACTCAGCCGTGAGTACTTCAGAGATTTTATTTTGTTTGTTTGGTCTAAGGCAGGTAAAGAGATCACATGTTAACAGAGATTGACTTATATATTGACAGCAGTGAGAAATGAAAAGAGAGGCCTCGCACGATTAAGACATGGCAAACTAGCCTGATTTTCTGAACTACAGTATTAAGTTTCTATATAAGACAACTGTGAGAAATCTAGACAATTATTAAACACGCAAAACACATCGCATGATGCCTCATATTATTTTTTTATTATTTATTGTTTAATTTTACTGGGAATTCCTGGACAGTCACAATGAGTAATCTAATTATTTGGAAATAGGCATCGACTCAATGACAATTTATCACAAACATCAGAAAATGGACTGTCGTAATTTTCACCCCCACGATGAGAAGAGAAATTTGAAATATCTTGTGAGAACTGGAAATATTTGTGGAAAGAGAGATACAGGAAGACAGCAGGAGCATGTTGTTGACTTCCGTTTCTCATTGTACGGACAGGTGGCAGCGTATGATAGATGCATATAGAAGCATAAGATAGAAGCATATGATAGAAGCATATGATAGAAGCATATGATAGAAGCATATGATAGAAGCATATGATAGAAGCATATGATAGAAGCATATGATAGAAGCATATGATAGAAGCATATGATAGAAGCATATGATAGAAGCATATGATAGAAGCATATGATAGAAGCATATGATAGAAGCATATGATAGAAGCATATGATAGAAGCATATGATAGAAGCATATGATAGAAGCATATGATAGAAGCATATGATAGAAGCATATGATAGAAGCATATGATAGAAGCATATGATAGAAGCATATGATAGAAGCATATGATAGAAGCATATGATAGAAGCATATGATAGAAGCATATGATACATTCTGCTGGAGATCGTCAGGTTTGGAGAAACTTAATCGCTGGCGCCAGTCGACACAGCATTTGGTGTTGATGACTACTACACAATATTGAGGTAACTAATAGCCAGATCAAATAAATGCGTTGCATGGTTAGCGATTGCTTACATAATAAGAGTAAGATACATGTGTAATTGCCGAATGGTCACTTCGGTCACAGTCACAGGGCACAGTTAAAGCTGTTGTGCCGAGAATAAAGAGATGTCCTGTGTCTCACCTCAGGCACCATCAAGTTATGTACTGACTCTACGGAACCCTAACACGGCTTCTCCCATACGAGCTTAACTTTCACCATAAATAAATGGTCATTGCAGACCTGAACAGCACTGGCTTGAGTCTTGGAGTTTCTGACCCCTGGATATGCATTGACCTGAAACAACGAATTGGGATAACCTTTGACACTCATTACTAAACCCCCATATCATTAGTACCTGATGTCCATTGAAAATATTCTCTACTACTTTAATAAATTGTTTCTAGCATCACCGAATATGATGTGATTCCTACTATAGGATAATTAAGTTCAGGTGTAACATGACCAAGCAGTTGTGGATTTTGTTGGTGTATGTCCAAGGTATACAAAACTAAACAACATGGAAAGGCTAACCTGATCATCAAATACCGGAAAGCCATCGGATGTGTTAAGAAAAACAAGCAAACATTGAAAATCTACTGTAAAAAGAAAAACAAGCAAACATTGAAAATCTATTGTAAACAGACACAATGCAAATTCGTCCAAACATAAATAAAATTAGGACAAATAAAAAGATGAAGAAGAAGAACTTTAAATAGTCATAAATGAAAATAGTGCTCAGGGCGAGATCCTTTCCCCACAACAATGTCACAATTTCCTCACTAAAGTAAGCCATAAGTCCTGCCTCTATTGCTGTCGAGTATATATTTTCAGTCACACGTTGAAGTTGTTAAATGTCCTCTTTATTATTGTGATTCATTTCATGATGTCCATGTGGCGTGTGGAGTCTTCTATCATTGTTTGATCAATGTGCGAGCGGGCCTTAAATGAAAACTTTAATTTCTGATTCGAGGGGACCCCAAATGAAAACCTTAATTGTATTTATTATTTTTTTAGGGGAAAGGGGGGGGGGGGGGAATATCTTCTGAAAAAGTACAGATCAGGTGTATCATTTTTCGATGTAGTCACCACTGTTACTAATCGGGTTAGTCGAATGGGAAATCCTGTTTCTTATTTATTGCGATCCTGGTGGTAAGTAATGTGTAATGCATGTGTCCAGTTAATACAGCCCTAAGGGTAGGCAACGTATAGTACAGGTGTTTCGTGAATACAGCCTTGAAGGTAAATAAAGTATAATAACATGTGTTCATGTAATACAGACTTGAGGTTAAGTAAAGTATAATAAATGTAATTCGTGTAATGCAGCCCTTAAGTTAAGTAAAATATAATAAAGGATGTTTGTGTATAGCGGCCCTCGGGGTAAATAATGTATAGTAAAGGTTGTTTGTGTCAAGCAGCCCTGGGGTAAGTAAAGTATCGTAAAGGTTGTTTGTGTAAGGCAACCCTCCGAGTAAGTAAAGTATAGTAAAGGTCACTTTACGTTGAACTAACATGTAAGCTATATATGGTTCAAGCCGGTATGTTTAGAGACCAATCGGAAATTGATAACTACAGGGGTCAATGCCATGATTGCTGTCTTTACTTCCAAGAACATTCAATGTGACCTATTATTCTCTGGGTCGATCTCGGAGCACAAGCAATTGAAAACAAAACGTTCTACCTGTATGGAATTGAAATCCCCGACTGCAAGGCTGATTGACAAACTGGACTGGCTCTCCGGTCTGGGATACCTGAGTTGTAAAGATTTTACACTGAAATATTTTTATAGTTTTTCAAAAACCGAAAAACTGCTATTTTACTAACCACATATATTATGTCAGTAAACAAGTTGTTTTTTGGTTAAACAAACCATGTTGTAACAACATACTGGTAAATGAACTCCCATGTCTGCTGTTTGAATGTTGTTCAATTTTCGAGCTTAATTACTGAAACGAAATAGCAACAAATTCTCTTCTTCTTCGGACATCTTCAGCCGCCAATACAAATACATCCAGTGACAACAACTGTTAACTTGATCATGTTGATGTCTCCATAGATGTCACACTGACTGCATGTTAATGTTGGATACACCAGTAAACATGTTCAACTTTCATTTTACCTGTCCCTCAGTTACTGCCAATCTTTCTTTCTTTCTTTCTTTCTTTCTTTCTTTTTTCTTTCTTTCTTTCTTTCTTTCTTTCTTTCTTTCTTTCTCTCTTTAGTTTTTCTTTCTTTCTTTCTTTCTATCTTTCTTTCTTTCTTTCTTTCTTTCTTTCTTTATTTTTTCTTTCTTTCTTTCTTTCCTTCTTTTGTTTTTTTTTCCTTTCTTTCTTTTTCTATTTCTTTCTTTCTTTCTTTCTTTCTTCCTTTCTTTTTTTTCTTTCTTTCTTTCTTTCTTTCTTTCTTTCTCTCTTTCGTTTTTCTTTCTTTCTTTCTTTCTATCTTTCTTTCTTTCTTTCTTTCTTTTTTCTTTCTTTATTTCTTTCCTTCTTTTGTTTTTTCCTTTCTTTCTGTTTCTATTTCTTTCTTTCTTTCTTTCTTTCTTTATATTTTCTTTCTTTCTTTCTTTTCTTTCTTTCTTTCTATCTATCTATCTATCTATCTATCTATCTATCTATCTATCTATCTATCTATCTATCTATCTATTTATCTATCTATCTATCTATCTATCTATCTATCTTCTGTCTGTCTGCTTTGTTTCTTTGTTTATTTGTTTCTATCTGTCTTTCTTTCGTTGTTGTGGTCCTTGTTTGTTTGTTTCTTTCTTTATGGCTTAATATGTACATGTTTGTCTGTCATTCTTTCTTTCTCGCTTTATTTTCGTTCTTTGCTTCATTCTTTCGTTGTTTTTTTTTTTTTTTTCATTCTGTCTATCTGTAGTTCTCTTTAAACCCTTAGGATACGTAAAATAAATTCAGGTTGGGTGTGTGAAATAGGTCCTTTGTTCCCGCTCATGAGGCTGAGTGGTCTCGAGGTATGGTGTCCGCCTCGATTGCTGGAGGTCCCGGGCTCAAGCCTCCGTGATGGCCGAGATGTTTTCACGTAGTTTCACTAGCAACAAAATTTCCCCTGGTCTCTGGGTAGTGAGATCGGACTCCCGTGTGTATTGTTGCGCACGCGAAGAATCCCTTGGCAGTTGGAAGTGGGGGGAAAAAGTAGCTTAACAGAGCTGCCAGGGCAAAATTTCGAGTTAAATATCTACCTAAAATATTTCAGGGTCCTCGCCAGTGCTGCTATGGAGTTCGTGCACTGAGGTGAGATTCTCCGGACTCAGGCTTGAGTTAGGAGTTCAACGGAGCAGTTATGTGTTATGCCAGTGGTTCTCAACCTTTTTTCGCCCGTGCCCCCCTTCATCATATTTTCAGAACGTCATTTCTCCCCCCCCCCCCCTTTCGAATTTCCTACCTAACCCCCCCCCCCTTTTTTACACAGTATACGTAATAATGGAAGCTAAATTTAATAGCACATACTAAAACAAGTCTAGACGTCCACATAAAACGTGATTTGTGGGTCTACTTACGTAATAAATTGAATTTTAGAAGGATGAGACGTACAGAACCGTAAAGTATGAAGGGAAATACAATATCAAGTGATCGGTTCTTGTATTAATACGATCTTGAAATAATCTTAATTCCCCCCTGGAAACACTAAAATTCCCCCTCCCCCCTTAAGTGGGGGGGGGGGGGAATTCCTCACCGGTTGAGAACCACTGGGTTACACCTTGTGTCGTGATGTTGATCCGTGATTAACCAAACTTTAGTTCTCTCTTTATATCACTCGTTCTACCTCTTCTCCTCCTTTCACAAAGCAGCACTGGTATTGCCACTGATAACAGTTTTCATTTCAGGGAAATATATGCCGAATTTAAGAAGCATAAATTAGAGAGTCTGTGTCCTGCGTGTGACGCCCTTCCTAACCCTAAACATGCTCAGGCCTGCAACCAATACTGTCGTGAACAGAACTGGTCATTGAAGTAATAAGTAAGTTACCATTTACATTAATTACGTCGTATGAATTGAATAATTGTAATTCATTCTTTATGTTTATTAAAACAGATAATGTGTATTAAGATCGGTGTGGCTGATTGGGGAGGGGGAGGGGGGGGGGGGGGGGGGGGAGTACGCTGTCTTTAAATTTTCTTTGTTGAAAGAGGATTAGTAGTTTCGTTTCAGAGGCCTGTCAGCTTACCTTACACGTTAACATCTCGTCCGTGGGGAAGTAAAGTGAAGTACAACAGCAGTCTGAGAGGGTTTTGTTCATAATGAGGGACATTGGTAATAGGGAAAGCAGAAACAACTCAGTGAATTAACTACCAGTAGCATTTATGTGGACTACGTTCGTGTTCAAAGGCAGCCAATGAAAATAAATAATATGCATGTATGTATATGAAGAAAATATCGTTAATTAGTTCTACACAAACAATTACGCTCATTGTTCATAATTAGTTAGTTAGTTAGTTAGTTAGTTAGTTAGTTAGTTAGTTAGTTAGTTAGTTGATTGTTTGGTTGGTTAGTTAGTTAGTCGACAGATCATCCTCATTGCACATCGAACCATTCATGCCATTAGTGCTCGGATCCACTCCTCAGTAAATCCTGCAGCGTGAAGCGGCTCACGGCACCAGTTCTGTGTCGGTTTATTACTCCTCTTTGGCTTCCTGCGTAGAGTCATCGCTTGGTTCTCGTAAACGACTTACTTCTCGTAGAGCATTCAGGATGTCTGCCTGGTCCATGGCTCGTCCACCTTCCACGGTAGCCATACCCACAAGCCTTCAGCCTGCTCATTCCCTTATATATCCGCATGCCCTGGCACGAAGATGAAACAAATCTATGCCAGCCTAGACCGCTTCAGTGACAGCAGCCACTCTCTTCGGATCCACCCCATCTCTTTCATCCTGAGCATATTCATTGAGTTACTAAGGATACATGCCCGATTGTTCATAAACGCAACATACACAAATACGTACACATTAAAAATATTAATTACAACTATGTTTCATGTTTCAGGATCACACAATAAATATGACAGTCAATATCCACGGCAGACGGCAGAAGATAATTATCAACTTGCAGAAATAAATGTTATGAAGTCGATAAACACATAAACAAGCAAAACTATTCTTGAATGATTTGTTGTTCATTTCTAGTTGTATATGACATTTGATTAATAAAACTTTATCACTGGACATTAGGCTGCAGAATGTTGACAATGAAATATATAATACACAGAAGGGAAACATTACTAAACAAATCCTAATCCCAGCTCGTTGTTAGGTTCTGCGCACAATCAGTTTGCATCCCGCTATGCCTCTCTGCAAATGTGAAGCTTCAGAATGATTTGCCATGCGCCGTTCGTTTCTGAGCTTGAAAAGAGCAAGGGCATCTCTACAACACAGTCTCCGCACATTTGTTACTTTAGTACTAGGTCACCAGTAAAGTTTCTACATCAACATCACTTCAACAGATGCAAGCCATTCTAGATTACCTGACCATCAATGCATCAGATTTAAGAGATGGAATTCAGTTTTCTAGAGTATTCACAATCAACCGAGCAACAATATAAAAACATGGAATATAAATGTCTGTTTGTACCAGGTTGGGTGCGGGATTCCTATTACCTGTATATATAATCTATGGTCACTGCATTAGAAATTATGTATACATTTATTTTTATGTTTCCCGACTAATACCATGGACTAAAGACTATAGACTAGGATTACTGTCAACTACAGACACCCAACCCAACAATACCAGCAACTCAACGTTTAGAAAGGAGAAAAATAAATAATTTCAATTAGAGATCTAGTCCCTAAGAACATCAGGATAGAGGTGGTTTTAACAGGATGAGAGTAGTCCTATTGAAAATTGTCATCACCGAGCCTTGGGCGAGTCACCTGATGGTTGTCGGATTCCTCCCAGAAACACTAGAACGTCATCATTTGGGAAGAGTGGCTTTTCTGGCTTGGTTTGTGGATATCTGTCGGTGTGTATCCTCATCTGGTGGAGATTTGCTTGTGGCAGCCTTGAGGTAGAGACACTTCTCAATTCCCTACTGACATTGAGGTGGATAGCACCCTTGTCAACATATAAAAAGGAGATTCTGGAACAATAACAACTCAGATGTACAATTCCATAGAGACAATTACCCTTCTATCTCATTTAACAGGTGCACTGGCTAACTCTCTCTTGGTTCTTTCGGTTCCTTCAGGACTGTCCAACAGGGCTTCTTTTCTGCTAGACTGGATATGTTTGATTAAAGAGTCCATTAACTCTAAACCAACACCCCCTCTTTGGGATTCAGCATCAGTTTCCAGAGCCGGTCGATAGAGTTGAGAAGGCAGAGCCCTATGCACTCCTGTAGCTATCAAAGGTTAATGAGGTATATTACTACACCACACACCAACATAGTCTGCCATGTAGTAAAGAGCAGTGGCGTATATAATGATACCATACATTATGTCATGTAGAAAAGAGCAGTGGGGTATATCAAGATACCAAAGGCTAGCATTCTTTGCTACGTCGAAAATGTTATGTGAGTGTGTAAGGGCTGTGTCTGTGAGTATTCCTTTATACACCGAAAGAATAAAGGGGAAACAAACAAACAAACAAAAAGGAGGGGATGTGTTGTTTGTGTAAGGTCCTCACCACCCATCTCAATAAGATACGTAGAAAATTCGTGTTTGTAGTTAAAGACAAAACAGACGACCTTGTTCATTTGAACCGCATGTGATATGTGTGTATCCAGACAGCAACACGCGCACTAGCGTAGGTAGGAAAAGTGGTATGCATGGGAATAAAGATAACACAGCTGAGCAGCCCCGGATCTGTAGCAAAGGTCATGGATGTAGAAAATACCCTCACAGCTCAGCGCCCTCCGATCAATAACAGACGTCAGATGTATTAGTGCGTCGGTGCACTGTCTCTGCCCCGCCACATGATGATGATACACCAGTACAGGCTTCTAGCTCTCTCATAATGTGATTCAATCGAATCATCTGTACTCAATAAATTATTATTTAGGAGATGTACTCCTATTAGGCAATTCCTCTCACAGACAGGATTCAAACTAATTCGTGAAAACGAATCAACCCTACTCAGTTCAGAACAGTTTCTCGCCATTTTATCTTTACCTTTTACGGGCTAACAGTTTGACCGGGTCAATAGAGGTCAGACCACGGCGGGCGTAGCTGGCATATTGTTTGTTGTTCCTGATAGAGAGAGGGGTAGACGGAGAGGTTTTACCGACCGGCAACTTACGCTGGTTTTCTTTATTCAGTGCCATCTTTTCATCGAAGGGCATAGGATATACCTTCTGGCAGATTGGGCCCTGAAAAGTTAAGAGTTTTATGCAACTCTACTACTGCCGCACGTTCATGTTTGCCGATGGGATTCCCACATCTGGTTAACAAGACAAGAGGGGTCTTCCCCTTTTAATCCAGTAGACACAGCCATCGCCATGTGGAGTTTGTTCTTGGGCTACACCGCGTACTTATATGATGACACCACAACTGAGTGGTTAATTCACCAGGCCAACACCTCCACAAGGCTTCCATTGTTGCAAAGTGGCTGGTGACAGACCTGTACAGCCATGTGGATAGGCCAAAATAGTCGCTGGAATGTATTCATCTCATCTATCGGGGTTTTTCTTCGGCTAGTTTGTGCAGCAATGACATTGTGTGACATATTCACCTATCCATTATTTTCAGCGTGTCAACGTTACACAGCAACCCAGAGATTATCAAAACAATTACAGCACCGTAGAACGATACTAATGACAGACAGATGCCAGGATAAGAATAGAAAAGTTAGCGTCAACAGAATAGAATGTTACTGGTAGAGACACATCACGTGGATATAGCGTCCCCCAGCTCGGACGCCGCTTTAATAAAACCGCGCACTTCTATGACTTCAGAGCGAGCGAGCAGTCGCCAAAGCTATGTGTTGTCCAACTTTCAAACTTTTACAACGGGAAGTTTGATCTAGTCTGAGGTAAGCGTGTGATTCTCAGATCTAAGTGGTACCAAGATGTATAACGTAAAGGTATCCAGTGTTGTGCGTCCAATGAATTGTATTTTTGATAAAATAAATCTCTGAAAATGTGAAAAACTGCCGATCGCAACTTCAATACTGGCGCCACTTCCCCGGCGAAACCGACATCTTATAATTTCTCAAAACTGCAAAACTCTGACTTTCTACACTACATCTAACAACTTCACTATGTGCATATGACTATAATCTATCACAGAATAATGTACGAGATGAAATTTCCAATGCACTCAAATGCTTTTCATCAAAAACTTCTAGGAAAACGTTTCTGCAGAGATAGTCAGCTGGTGCAAACGAAACACTACCTTGCTTTAAAAATGTACTTAATTCTGTCTATTTTGCAATCTAAAGAACTGAAACAGGAATTATACTCTTCCTTTTCTCTTTACGGATTGAAAACAAATAGTATTTGATAGAAATTAGTTTATTCATGTGTCAGATTTTATTTAGACAACGCACTACATCAACTGCATTGCTTAAAATAGGTTTATGTTCACAAACGCCATTTGTGATAGCCGACCTACTTAATCTGCTCAGACTAACGGGTGAAAATTACCTTGGTCTATAGCCAACTGTGTCGCCAACAGAATGGACATGATATGCACTGGTAAAAGATGTAGGAGAAGTATAAGTAGACAGAGAGGAGGAGAGTATTAGGGAAAAATACTTTAAGTAATAATTTTTTTCTAATATTATTATATTGTGTCATGACCTTGTATAGATTACATTTTGTAACAAATACACATCAGAAATTCTGTATGTTGGACATGAACCACAATAAAAGCACACTAGATGAGTTAAACTCATATTAACTGATGTAGATGTGAGGACAATTAGTACAAGCTATGGAACCCCACACAACAGAAGTTAACTCAACACAATACACTTCACACCACACAACTCCACACCACAACAGCAGGAACAAGGAAATGATTTAGAATAGGAAGTAGTTGCCTTGGAAAGTACAGATAAACAATTATATACACAATGTAGAACAAATAGAGTAATGTGGATGTTTAAATGTATGCCATTTATACAAATGCATCTCATACTTGTGTTGATCTTGCCTGTCAGCTTGATTACCATGATTCAGGGAACATCGCATTATCACTCTTATCTGTGTCTGACTGTACACTACTCACTGAACTACAGGTCCACTGAGGAAATGCATACAGCAGGTACCAGACAACAGAAGCTGCATCCAGTGTAATAATCTCTGACCCACCCCAAAGTAACACAACAATACTTCTTCTGATCTTATCATTTTTGTTTTGTTATGTTGTGTTCACACTATGAACATGCTGTAAAGGATTATACATACCTGTATGAATTTTGAACAGTGATGTCTTGGTGCCACACCTAACCAACAAGGAGGGAAGAGGAGTGAATGAGATGATCAACACCTGTGATGGCAGATGACTCCAGCCTTAAGCAGGGAATGAGAAGTCTTCAGTGAAGCTAAACTGGCCCAACCTGAAGTGGATCCATCAGACCATGGACCCAGGCTTATCCACATCTCATCACACCAGGTTTTCTTATCACTCCCACAAACTTCACCCTCTCAGAAAATGATTTTCTTGAATTATTGTTGGATGTAGAAATTGTTAACTATAACACATTTTGGTAGTTAAAATATCTCACTATACAATGAATGTTATTATTTATTGACTGACTATACTTGGTCCTATGAAAGTTTTTTTTTTCTATTTCATTCTGTAAATGTCAACAGCTGATGAAAAAACGAAGAAAATGTCAAATAGGCCAAAAGAAACTGGCACAGTCAATAAATTTGTTTAAATGTGAAGATCTCTTCCACTTAATTTGTCAGTCCAAACTATCTGTGGGAAAATCTCTATCTTGTGTGTAGAACATGTCTCACTGCTCCCTTGTGTTTGTTGAATGTTTAATTAACAGATACACATTCACATAAGATAAATTCTTAGTTGGAGAGAGAGAACAGGAGACTCTTCATCTTTAACTGTTCCAAATCCATGTTATATTGCACCTGATTCTTATTGAGAAAGTCTTTTCAGACAATTTCTTAAGATGGAAGAAGGGGGTTCGTGAGCTATACCATTAGATACCAGGTGGAAAGACAGGGGACAAACCTAGTGATGACTTTTCTATTAAAAGAGGACCACACACCCTTAGACGAATAACCAAATCCGAGTCTGTAAATCTTTCAAGGGTCGTATTCTTGATCTATTTACATATAAGAAGAGGATGGGGCCCAGCTACCTTTAACAGAGATGGGTCATGCACTTTAGTGATTGCCAGTCCCTTCAAAATATACAACATATATTGGATGCCCGTCCCGGACTTTGAAACCCAGCAGACAGTTTAGATAACTATTATCCTAGATGATAAACCCTGGGAATAGATAGATATCTGACGAGGGATTCTAAACTATAGTAGATCAGTGACACTAGATGTGAACAGTATTCATGTGTGAATTGGTGACATTGTACTTGTTTTGAACAATTATAGAAATTGTTACACAGATTTAGATTTCCAACTTTGTCATGTTTACATATGTTGAATAGACATCATGTGGGGTACTGATTGACTTCCATATGATATGATTGACAATTATAGAGGTTGTTAAACAAATTAAGATTTTTAACTTTGTCACTTCACATATGATAAATGAACATCATGTGGGGTACTGATTGACCTCCATATGATATGAATGACAATTATAGATAGAATATAGCAAGTGACTGATCATTTCTTCTGAAAAAAGGAGGGCCTCTTTCAAATAGGTCTATATTTCAGAAAAGGTGTTCCAGAGGAAATAGAGTGAGAATTTACCATCTACAACATTATTCTCTTTCGAGAAGATGTCTTTCTATAGAGGAATTTGGACTTAGAGAATTTCATCACCGACTGGGAAAAATTTTTCTCCATAGGGAAATCTCTATCAAAATTTCAAGTTCTTTTGGGAAGAGTGCAATCATTCTGGGTACTTCTTTGCTTCTGTCTTTAGCTTGAGGAGCATTGACAGAAAGACAAGAATTTAAGTTGCAATTATTTCTTAGGTCAGATTCTCGTGGTGTATAAGAACTATTTTACTTGGGTCAGCGGACATTAGTTAGTTTTTGCTTGTTAATATTGTGCATGTTATGCTGTATAATTTCAGATCCGGGAAGTGACAGGCTTACCCAGACCTGAGCAAACTGCATAGTATTATTTTTTTTTACAAAAAGATAGGGTAAACAAAAATAGAGCATGGCCGAGGCTGCTAAGTTCCGTGTCCAGACAGTAGAAATAGGCAAGCTATGCAATTTAGACGGCCCTGAGCTGGCTAAATTTGTATCAGATGAATTTGACAGGAGGGAGAAACTGCAGGCTGAAATAGCTGAGAAGGAGAGGAAGTTGCAGGCTGAAATTGCTGAAAAGGAGAAGCAACGCCTACAATCATATGAATTAGAACAACAGAAACTTCAAGCTGAAATAGCTGAGAAGGAGAGTAAGTTGCAGGCTGAACTCGCTGAAAAGGAGAAGCAACGCCTGCAATCATATGAATTAGAACAACAGAAACTTCAAGCTGAAATCGCTGAAAAAGAGAAACAACGCCTACAAGCTTATGAGTTAGAACAAAGGAAACATGAAGATGAAATAAGGGATAGGGAACGAGAACGTCAACATCAACTGGAGTTGAAAAGAATGGAGACTGATCTGGAGATCCGAAGACTAGAGGGAGGGATTCCCCCCACCCCCTCAAACTCACTAGGTTTTCCAGTGACAGAACAACATTCCAACGTCTCGTACCAAAATTCCGGAGCGATGTCATTTCCACTAGAACCATTTAATGAACAGACGGACAATGTCGAGGCTTTTTTATCACGTTTCGAACTTATGTGCGTCAGTTGTGGTCTAGAACAGGAAAAATGGGCGACGAAACTATCGCAAGCTTTAAGGTCTACCTCGTATGACGTGTTCTCTAGACTCACTCGAGAAGAACAACAGGATTACGAAACACTCAAAAAGGCACTCTTGAGCCGATTCGAAGTGAACGGGAACTCTTACAAAGTTCGATTCAAAACCGCAAGGAAAGAACCGGGCGAAAGTTATGCGCAATTAGTTGAAAGGCTGAAATCTTATGTTCAACGATGGGCAAGTCTAGGTAGGTTTGATGAGAGTTTCGAAGGGCTCCGAGAGATGATCATCATAGATCAGCTAAAAGGAAAGATGTCGAATGAAATGAAAGCATTCTTAACCCAGAACGGAGCTGACCGACTAGAAAGCATCATCATCCTAGCTGAGAGATTTGAGAAATCTCAGAAGGAAATCGGAGGTAAGGGACGTTCGGCCAACATTCCCCCTCAGGATAAAACTTCAAAAGCAAAGGAAGGTGATGGCAACTTAGGCACCAAGAAAAATGGGAAAACCAAAAACATCCCTCAGAACACAGCCCAAACAACAGCGAAGGAGGAAAAATTATTCTGCACTAATTGTAAAATTAAAGGACACACATTGAAGAATTGTAGGAAGAAGCCACCTCCACACACAGCTGCTTGTTTGGCCAGCCGAAGAGAGAAAGGAGTGAACACTGATGAAACGTCCAACCAGACACCTCATAAAGACACCGCATCTCATCTTCCGGTTGTCGAGTCCATATTGCTGAATGGATTCAAGACGACCTGTCTCTATGATACCGGGTTATCGTACGACTGTGTTGTATCATCATCCTTAGTTCACCCGGAACAGGTGACAGAGGAGATCGTCGAATTACAGGGACCCCTAAAGAGCTCTACAACTATGTCTCTTCCGGTGGCAAAGGTGAGCATAGCATCTCGTTATGTCACTGGGACAATCAAGGCTGCAGTCTTAGAAGATCCTATATATCCCGTAATTCTTGGCTGTAGATTTATAATTCTAGGAGAACCTGTTCAATCTGTGGCGATGTCGACGATGACAACTCGATCCCAGACGAAAAAGACTCCGGAAACAACTACGCCAATCCCTCGAAAGGAGGAACTGAAGAGGGCACAAGAAGCCGATAGCACCTTGGAACCCTGCTTCAGGAAACTGCCTAAATCACATTTACCTCCACGTAAAGGTGAGCTGTTTATGAAGTCAGCACTTCTATACAGGAAAGCAGGGAGAGCTGGACAAGAGTTCAACCAACTTGTTGTACCAACTCCACACAGGGCTCAGATTCTTGAAATGGGCCACAGTCTACCCTTTAGTGGGCATATGGGTATCAACGCCACTACACAGCGCATTGCAACTCACTACTTTTGGCCAGGGATGAACGCAGACATACAACGGTTTGTAAAATCATGCCCACAGTGTCAGAAAGTATCACCAAAACACCGGACACCACCGGCAATGTTGGGTGATCTGCCCATAACAGGAATACCGTTCGAGAAGGTAGCTGTAGACATAATCGGACCCCTCTCCGCAACGAAGAGGCGAAATCGATTCATATTAACGCTTGTGGACACAACGACCATGTGGGCCGAAGCGGTTCCTATGCCAAGCTGTGACTCCAAACACGTTGCTGAAGCATTATTAGGAATATTCACACGTCTAGGAATCCCCCAAAGCATCTTGACGGACAACGGTTCACAGTTTCGTAGTAAACTTATGGAGGAGACATTTAGACTTTTTCATTCACGCCATATCTTTAGTTCACCATATTACCCGCAATCCAACGGACTTGTGGAACGGGACCTTGATTAGTATTCTGCGCAAAATTGCCCAGGAGAATACGGAGGATTGGGACTTGTATTTACCCGCAGCACTATTCGCTTATAGGGAGGTACCCCATCACTCAACAGGTTTTGCTCCAGCAACATTGTTGTTTGGACGACCAATCAAGGGGCCATTGGAGGCATTGCTACGAACATGGACTGATGATCATACAGACGATACAGTCGTGACTGCATCTACGTATGTTGCCGAGTTGAAGAATCGTTTACAGCACAGTTGGAAACAAGCGAATGTCAATCTACGTAAAGCCAGACGAAGAATTGCTAGCTACTTCAATCGCAAGGCAAAAGATGGAGAGTTAGAGGTGGGAGAGAAGGTGATGTTGCTGCTTCCAACCAGTCAGAATAAGCTGCAAATAGGATGGAGAGGACCTTATGTAGTGACGGAGAAAATCTCACGTACCAACTACAAGATTTCTGTCAAAGGCAAGATGAAAGTATTTCACATAAACCTTCTGAAGAAATATAATGAAAGACCCTCAACCACCGAACCTGCACATCTGATGGCCATGAGTGTGGCTACTGAAGTCGAAGAAGGATCAACAATGGGAGTCGAGTACCCACTGCAAGCCAAAGAAACCTTTAAGGATGTGGAAATTAATCCCAACTTAACAAAGGATCAGCAGGAGCAGATTCGGGAACTTATGGTTATGTATGCAGACGTACTTACAGATAAGCCAGGAAGAACTGATTTGGAGGAATTTGACATGAAGTTAAATGACACAGTGCCTGTGCGAGTCAAGACTTACCCAGTTCCTTATGCAAAGCAAAAGACTTTAGAGGAAGAAATACAACAGCTACTCACCGCAGGAATAATTTCACCATCTGAATCACCTTACAGTGCCAGCGTCGTATTATTGAGAAAGCCAAGTGGAGAACATAGATTGTGCATCGACTATCGACAGCTCAATGCTATTACTGAATTTCAAGCAGAACCTCTGCCTGATCAGAACAAACTTTTCACAGCACTCAACCGAGCGAAGTACTTTACTAGGATTGATCTCAGTAAGGGATATTATCAGATTCCTGTAAAGGAGGAGGTTAGACCATGGTTAGCTTTCAGTACGCCTGGAGGACACTATGAGTTCAACGTACTTCCATTCGGATTAAGTAATGCTCCTAGCGTTTTTACACGTATGATGAGAAAATTACTTGACCCACTACAACATCCAGACATTAGTCACTTTATGGATGATATACTGATCGCAACTGAAACATTTGACAAGCATGTAGAAACACTACATCTTTTGTTCAGACGACTCAGAGAAACTGGATTAACGGCTAGGCCAAAGAAATGTCAAGTAGGATTCCAAGAATTGGACTTTTTAGGTCATAAGATATCTCATGGACTAATAACTCCACAGGAAGGAAACGTGGACAAACTCCAGAGAGCACCTCGTCCAAAGACAAAGAAGGATGTGAGATCATTCGTATCTTTGGGTGGATTCTATCAACGATACATTAAAGACTTCAATACTCTGTCAGGACCTTTAACGGATCTTACCAAAAAAGGGAACCCAGAGAAAGTCAATTGGTCTGCTGAATGTGAGAGAGCTTTCACAGCACTCAAACAAGCCTTAACCAATCATCCAGTTTTACATCTGCCAGATCTCAACCAACCATTCGTACTGCGTACAGACGCCAGTGACGTAGGAATTGGGGCAACGCTGTTGCAGAGAAAAGGAGATGAAACATCAGAGCTATTCCCTGTAGCTTATGCCAGCAGGAAATTGAATGCAGCGGAGAAGAATTATAGTGTTATCGAGAGAGAATGTTTAGCTCTCGTATGGAGTGTACAGAAGTTTCAGGCATACCTATATGGAAAACACTTCACTGTACAATGTGATCATCAACCACTTATGTTTCTTGCAGCATCCAAAAATTTGAATGCAAGACTTATGAAGTGGTCACTACTTCTACAACCATACTCGTTCCAGATAGAATATGTCCCTGGAAAGATGAATGTGGGAGCAGACTTTCTAAGTCGACACCCAGTGTCTGATGAACCAGGTCAATCAGATACAGGAGAGAATACATTGGAGTAAATCATATAGGAAAAGCTTGAACACTGTAAATGCTGGAAACTTAGTTCCATACCCTAGAACAATCTGGAGTGGGGCTATGTGACATATTCACCTATCCATCATTTTCAGCGCGTCAACGTTACACAGCAACCCAGAGATTATCAAAACAATTACAGCACCGTAGAACATCGAACGCACTAAGCGATACTAATGACAGACAGATGCCAGGATAAGAATAGAAAAGTTAGCGTCAACAGAATAGAATGTTACTGGTAGAGACACATCACGTGGATATAGCGTCCCCCAGCTCGGACGCCGCTTTAATAAAACCGCGCACTTCTATGACTTCAGAGCGAGCGAGCAGTCGCCAAAGCTATGTGTTGTCCAACTTTCAAACTTTTACAACGGGCAGTTTGATCTAGTCTGAGGTAAGCGTGTGATTCTCAGATCTAAGTGGTACCAAGATGTATAACGTAAAGGTATCCAGTGTTGTGCGTCCAATGAATTGTATTTTTGATAAAATAAATCTCTGAAAATGTGAAAAACTGCCGATCGCAACTTCAATACTGGCGCCACTTCCCCGGCGAAACCGACATCTTATAATTTCTCAAAACTGCAAAACTCTGACTTTCTACACTACATCTAACAACTTCACTATGTGCATATGACTATAATCTATCACAGAATAATGTACGAGATGAAATTTCCAATGCACTCAAATGCTTTTCATCAAAAACTTCTAGGAAAACGTTTCTGCAGAGATAGTCAGCTGGTGCAAACGAAACACTACCTTGCTTTAAAAATGTGCTTAATTCTGTCTATTTTGCAATCTAAAGAACTGAAACAGGAATTATACTCTTCCTTTTCTCTTTACGGATTGAAAACAAATAGTATTTGATAGAAATTAGTTTATTCATGTGTCAGATTTTATTTAGACAACGCACTACATCAACTGCATTGCTTAAAATAGGTTTATGTTCACAAACGCCATTTGTGATAGCCGACCTACTTAATCTGCTCAGACTAACGGGTGAAAATTACCTTGGTCTATAGCCAACTGTGTCGCCAACAGAATGGACATGATATGCACTGGTAAAAGATGTAGGAGAAGTATAAGTAGACAGAGAGGAGGAGAGTATTAGGGAAAAATACTTTAAGTAATAATTTTTTTCTAATATTATTATATTGTGTCATGACCTTGTATAGATTACATTTTGTAACAAATACACATCAGAAATTCTGTATGTTGGACATGAACCACAATAAAAGCACACTAGATGAGTTAAACTCATATTAACTGATGTAGATGTGAGGACAATTAGTACAAGCTATGGAACCCCACACAACAGAAGTTAACTCAACACAATACACTTCACACCACACAACTCCACACCACAACAGCAGGAACAAGGAAATGATTTAGAATAGGAAGTAGTTGCCTTGGAAAGTACAGATAAACAATTATATACACAATGTAGAACAAATAGAGTAATGTGGATGTTTAAATGTATGCCATTTATACAAATGCATCTCATACTTGTGTTGATCTTGCCTGTCAGCTTGATTACCATGATTCAGGGAACATCGCATTATCACTCTTATCTGTGTCTGACTGTACACTACTCACTGAACTACAGGTCCACTGAGGAAATGCATACAGCAGGTACCAGACAACAGAAGCTGCATCCAGTGTAATAATCTCTGACCCACCCCAAAGTAACACAACAATACTTCTTCTGATCTTATCATTTTTGTTTTGTTATGTTGTGTTCACACTATGAACATGCTGTAAAGGATTATACATACCTGTATGAATTTTGAACAGTGATGTCTTGGTGCCACACCTAACCAACAAGGAGGGAAGAGGAGTGAATGAGATGATCAACACCTGTGATGGCAGATGACTCCAGCCTTAAGCAGAGAATGAGAAGTCTTCAGTGAAGCTAAACTGGCCCAACCTGAAGTGGATCCATCAGACCATGGACCCAGGCTTATCCACATCTCATCACACCAGGTTTTCTTATCACTCCCACAAACTTCACCCTCTCAGAAAATGATTTTCTTGAATTATTGTTGGATGTAGAAATTGTTAACTATAACACATTTTGGTAGTTAAAATATCTCACTATACAATGAATGTTATTATTTATTGACTGACTATACTTGGTCCTATGAAAGTTTTTTTTTTCTATTTCATTCTGTAAATGTCAACAGCTGATGAAAAAACGAAGAAAATGTCAAATAGGCCAAAAGAAACTGGCACAGTCAATAAATTTGTTTAAATGTGAAGATCTCTTCCACTTAATTTGTCAGTCCAAACTATCTGTGGGAAAATCTCTATCTTGTGTGTAGAACATGTCTCACTGCTCCCTTGTGTTTGTTGAATGTTTAATTAACAGATACACATTCACATAAGATAAATTCTTAGTTGGAGAGAGAGAACAGGAGACTCTTCATCTTTAACTGTTCCAAATCCATGTTATATTGCACCTGATTCTTATTGAGAAAGTCTTTGCAGACAATTTCTTAAGATGGAAGAAGGGGGTTCGTGAGCTATACCATTAGATACCAGGTGGAAAGACAGGGGCCAAACCTAGTGATGACTTTTCTATTAAAAGAGGACCACACACCCTTAGACGAATAACCAAATCCGAGTCTGTAAATCTTTCAAGGGTCGTATTCTTGATCTATTTACATATAAGAAGAGGATGGGGCCCAGCTACCTTTAACAGAGATGGGTCATGCACTTTAGTGATTGCCAGTCCCTTCAAAATATACGACACATTGCAGTCTCAGTATATTGCTCTACTTACATCTTCGATTAAGAAAGATATAGACGGATGTGGATATGGATAGTATGGAAGATCTGGAAAACTATGTCCTTCAACTCACCCCCCCCCTAAATTGTAAACCATTATCAGTCAAGATTTGATTGGGAAAACCTAATCTGGTGAAAACCTCGATTAATGCATCGACCACATTTTTAGAATCAATGATCGATAGAGGTATCACTTTCCCCCACATTGAACGTATGTCTAGCATTGTTAATATGTAATTGTTCCTCTTCTTAATTCTCGAAAGAGGTCTGACAACGTGACGACCCTTTCATAGGTGAATTCATCAACGGCATCTCTCAATTTGTAACGGGAGCAGTCCAATGTATTGGTGCCACTCTCTGACACTCAAAGCGGGACTTTAGCACCTTTGCACATCTCCTGTGATTACATGTCAATAGTAATGGCAAGAGATTTTCTGGAGAGTTGCCTTGACACCCATGTGTCCATTGAAGGCTATGGTATGTTCCATATAAAGGATCTGTTGTCGATAACCCCTTGGAACAACGAGGTGAATATACCCGTGCTCCTCTGAACCGGCTCTACGATAAAATAATGTATTATTCTTATAATAGTGTCACCTATTAGGGAGATCACTAGCTTTAGGCAATGTGGCAAAACAATTGGAATTGTTTCTGAGCCTCTTTTATCTCACCGGATAGAAAATTTGGAATAGAAAACTGTTGCGTGTTAGACCCACCCTGTGAACGTGTTTGCATAGCCCCTACTATCACGGGCTTGAGTGGTTCCCCGAGGAACACAGACCTACATCCAAGAATGACGGGGAACATTGGGTCAGATAGGACCGAGCCTTAATATTTCGCTTAACGTATTTATGTCAACTCTGTTGCGAAGTAGTTACGGACGCAATTCGTAATTTCGCAAAACATATTCGAAACACAGATGTGGGAGACTTGGTATCAGACCGCCTTGCGTTGTGTTTCGCACAATGGTATGAGTGCTGGTCGTTCATAAAGAAATGGCAAACTACTTAACGTGAAACCTGCAAAGAAATCGCAAACATTCCAAAGATACTGGAGTTGACTGCGACTGACTGCAGAAGATATGCAACTAACTTTAACGTATTTCAAAACTATGTCCGCCCTTACAATCGGGAGGAACATTGGCACAGAACTTGCCTTGGCAGTGTTTATCTCGATTGTTTTCCTCGTGAGCTGTTCAAATCTAACTATGTGTGAGGCTAAGGCAGCGTCAAATTGCAGGACGGTGTCATAATGACATTCCATATGCTGTCCATTAACTTCAGTCGTCTCGACCACAGAGGGTCTGTTATTATCGGGAGGCGTTTCTCCCTGGACACCTTCCCCAAGTTTAATTATGCAGGCCATATACTGAGTCTTTTGGCTTTCTCCCAACAATCAGCAGTTTGGTGGATGTTTGTTTCACAATATCTACAAAACGTCAGCTGCACACCAGGTTTAGCGGATGGTTGCTGACAGTGGTTATCCGGTTTATTCACCGAAGTTATGCTAAACGACCCCCCTCCCCTTTGACTGGGCTGTTATTTCCACCCGGTTGCTATTAATTCACCTTTTTTGGTGCATTGAGGTCTTTATGAAGAGGCGTAACGGATTCTCCTTGGGCAAAAACATACCGTTCAGCTATTGTGTCTTCCATCTGTTCCGCTCAAATTTCCACGAGGAAGACTTGGAGTGGTTTGGGTACTAATTATCTATAATCTATACTATCAAATCTAGGACATTAAAGCAACCTGTCCTTGCATTCAACAATGTCTTTGTAGTTCTTCTAAAACCATACACGCAAACAGTACAGTCAATGCAAAATAGCGACACCCCTGTGTCCACACACACACACACACACACACACACACACACACACACACACACACACACACACACACACACACACACACACACACACGCGCGATTATTTCTACAAGAACACAAGTGTACTTGTTATAACATATGAACAATTATTTATGTACATATGAACAATTATGTATAAGGATCACACAGTCCTAACCGTTGCTACTGTGTTTAGTAGATATGCTTAAGATTACAACAACTTGCATTACTACAGGACGGTGACAATACAATGTAGTTCACTGCCTACTCTAGCTAGTATTTGTAGGGATTTATTGGGGGCACATTGTTCTTCACAACTGGACCCTGGGTTTCCAGTTCTCTTCTTGTCATGTTTTGGTACGGTAGTACGTAGTACTCTTAGCTTCAATGCCTTCATATCCCTTACTTATATAAAAGAAGAACGATACAAAAAGCTCATTTATTAACTACTATAACTGATGTCCAAACAATTTCAATAACAGATACAACAGACAAATGCAGTCTATTATCAAATAACAACACTGTGCAGTCCCCAGTCAATCACCAGACCTTTGCCCTCCAATGGCATAGTCATAGGGTACCAAGTACAACAAACGATTTCTTACACGTTTACGCCAAGTAGGATGTGACACAACAATAGAACTTTGACAAAGACAAAATTAAGGCACCTTACCAGGAAGACATGAAGAACATAAATATAAGTTGTGACAACAGAAACATGCGTTTCGACGCAGGCAAAAGCACAGGAGTGCTCTGACACTAGTCAGCCACTCCTGGAACAATTGGAAACAACATCTGATTATCATTGTTAAATACCCACTACCCACTAACTATCCACTCAAGCGTCATTGCTGAGATATATGTAGTTTAATAAGCCCACATTCTACCCAAGAGACAGATAGATATCCAGTATATACTGAAACTCATTACTAATAAGATGGTACAAAAAGCCAAGAGATGACAGAATTAATACAGAAGTCAGTACACGCAAACGTTCTGAGCAGTGAGTTCACCAGTTCCAAACTGAATCATGACGAGGCATGGGAGAAGAGGTGAGTGGCACCTTGCAGTCTTGACAGACCAAAGTATGTGAGTTGGAATGTGGCCAAAATTCCATCACAATGCCCGGGCAGAGCTTCAAAGAAACATGTGGTGCCCAAAAGACATGTTCCCTCTCTCGGCCTTGCCTTGTGTTTTTCAGAGGAATGGGTAACCAATACGTCTGGCACAAGGTAGGCTGCAGACGCTGGCGGCTCAGCGTCAAACTTCCGAGACCTCGCCTCCACGAGTAGGTGGCGAGTGGTAGCCATACCCTGGAAACCAAGGGACCCGACCTAGAGGCGTTCAGCCAAGTCCCAGAAGTGAGAGCCTCATACGCGCCTGGACCATAGGACGCGTACATCTGTCAGTCACAAGTGTCCGGACCTTGTAAAGCGTGTACTACCGTCAGACTCCCCGCCTGACTTTTGCGGTTCCCGCGACCGCCGGGAATAGTCCCGCCGGAGATATCGCCGGAGATATTGCTCGTCTGTTGCGAACAAATCTCCCGTCCTTCCACTGTGCGGATCTCGCGACCAGCGGGAATAGGCCCGCCGGAGATATTGCTCGTCTGTTGCGGGCAGATCTCTACCGATGACTGAACTGAATAAGTAAAGAAACTATAAAAGTAGTTGTATTTCAATTCCGCTTGCGCTCCCACCTATGCTACATCCTTCATGTGTCTTCACAAAGTCGGACTAGAGTCAACGTCAACAGGGTCTTCTTTCCCCACTGATTCTACCAAGCCCGTTCCCTTGGCTGTGGTTTCGCTAGATAGTTGATAGGGACAGTGGTAATCTCGTTAATCCATTCATCCGCGACACTAATTAGATGACGAGGCATTTGGTTACCTTAACAGAGTCATAGTTACTCCCGCCGTTTACCCGCACTTGGTTGAATTTCTTCACTTAGACATTCGGAGCACTGGGCAGAAATCACATTTCGTCAACACCGGCTGACGGCCGTCGCAATGCTTTGTTTTAATTAGACAGTCGGATTCCTCTGGTCCGTACCAGTTCTGAGTTGGCTGTTGAATGTCGGCCGACGCGGACGACGTCGGGGAGACGCCGCCGCATAGCTGGGGCGGTCCAAGGGAAGGTTGCAGCCACGTTCAGAGCTCGGCCGGCCCGCAGCGGCCTCGCCCAGCCCGGGCCCATCGCAGTCCCGCTTCGTACCCCGGCCCGACTCACCCAGCCCACAGAGCCAATCCTTTTCCCGAAGTTACGGATCCAATTTGCCGACTTCCCTTACCTACATTGTTCTATCGACTAGAGGCTGTGCACCTCGGAGACCTGCTGCTGATATGGGTACGGCCTGGCACAAAATTCACACCGTCTCCGTGGGGTTTTCAAGGGCCGACGGGAGCGCACCGGACACCGCAAGAGCCGCGGTGCTTTACAGAGACGAGGTGCACCATGAATAATGACATAGTGCAAGCTAATCTTCCGGATATCTACTTCATAGGAAACACATTTACAGAAACAACATGCAGAAATATCTGGCGAATATCTGTGTTGCAGTCTGTCATACAACTATTATATTTGATAGCAACATACAGAGAGGCAAACAGTGAATGGCAGTGCTCTGAACAATAGCAGCCTCTCATGAGAATCAGGGATTGCTTTTCCTTTTGTACCATTATCTGGCCTTGTCCGTTATATAATGCGGACTGGGTTTACTTATGCCAACGACACAAAGATGTGCGAAATACTGGAAAGTATCCAACATGCGGGTAAGCAAATAGTGTTGGGATGCGCCAGAGATATACCAATCAAACCATTGCGTTACATCGTGGCCTCCACTCAATCAAAACCAGATGTGCGTTAACCCTGGTTAAGGTTTAATGTTTCAGTCATAAGAATTATCAGGCCCTCTCTGTATAGGAACATAACTGACATCAAGGGAGCAATAATCAAGAGAGCAATATCATGGATGGTTATGATAGAGAAGAGAATCAAGCAAGTGATAGGATACTAAGATGTACCTGACGGGGATGATTGTATACCCACTCGCGAAGACTGTATAACACCGACGTCCGTATTACTCTTGGTGGAGGTTGTGGGGTTTGGTAGCGATGGGAGTGCAGAGTTTGGAATGAGGCAGCTGACAGAGAAATATGTCTTCGGGAGATGCGTCATGGAAGATGTTATAGGATAGACAGACTATGATCGTCGCAGTTGGGTTAGTAGATATGCTTAAGATTACAACAACTTGCATTACTACAGGACGGTGACAATACAATGTAGTTCACTGCCTACTCTAGCTAGTATTTGTAGGGATTTATTGGGGGCACATTGTTCTTCACAACTGGACCCTGGGTTTCCAGTTCTCTTCTTGTCATGTTTTGGTACGGTAGTACGTAGTACTCTTAGCTTCAATGCCTTCATATCCCTTACTTATATAAAAGAAGAACGATACAAAAAGCTCATTTATTAATGTCAGAGTCCTAACTATTGGCTCCGTCTAGTTCACTGGACTTAGACAGGCAAATTACAACATCTACGTAACATACACTAATAACACATAAATGCAATTAGAAACTGGCAGGAGCTATCTCCTGAACAATCATTTATTACAATATATTACAGGCTGACAACATGGTCGCACTTCACGCTCAAACAATCGTTCAACACCACCAACCACGCGTTAGCTCACAATGGCGATCTTTACACTGTCGCCCGCATGATCATTCACAATCACAACTTCACATCATCCCGCACATATCACAGTTCGTACATTCCTCGAATATCAATACACAACGTTCATCTCCATCTATCAGTCACAACACTATCGTTCTATCGTTCTATCGCTCTCTAGATCTCCACACGTCCGTCTCTATTCGCTGCCTCACACACACTGACTCTCCTCGTTGACCTTCCCACATCACGTGGCTCTATTCACGGGCTTCTTGCCTGCCCGTCCGCTAGCCAAGCCGTGGTGTCTCTTACTGCCCTTTGACCTCAGCTATGCTTACACTGACTCTCGCTTACATACCGGCACTTACATTCTTCCTTACATATAAGACCATGACATTCTCCCCCCGCCCAACCAATGTGGCACTTTCTCTTGGAAATGTGACACATTCTGCTGTTGTTACTCTTGGTACATCTTTCTAACATTGTCAGGGGATTATATGATCATAAGTATACGCTTGTGTCCCTTTTTGCTCTGATCTTTTCCGAGATTAATTTTAAATATAGTTCTCTCTTTTTCAGTATTGAGGTTTCTCTCAAGGTTTTGTCGTGGTCTGACAAATGTTCTGGTTGGGTCTACTTGTCATACCTCGTCATATTATTCACTCCCCACTCCGTGACATTATATTCTGTTCATTTTACTCAATCGATTTGCTGTGCATTATCATCTCATAGTTATTGTGGCTATGCTGGTTTAAGGATTCTCCATTGGTTTACGCCTCGAAAAAGGCTACAACTTCCTCTTACAGCATTCTTAGATTTTCTCTCTATTCAGACGTGGTTCCCCTCGTCTATAGTTAATACACATTACTCGATTCTTTTTATGAGCACGCTATGTCAATATTGTGGTCATGGTTCGAATATACTTCATGTATGTAATAGTCCCCCTTACCGCATCTTATGTCAGACCGTGAGTTGTTTCCCTTTTTGGGTACACCTCGTTTACTGTTATAGAGATTTGTTATTAATCTCTTCGTTTGGCATCACCCTGTTGGTATGTTCATTCTTGTTACAATATTATGATGTTAACTTTGTACCACTATTGCTAAGCGTCATTCGTCGGGCTATCCACCATACGCGAAGGCAAGTTTGGTAACACTCGCGTATTGGGATTGCCAGGCGTTGATTCTCAGCATTACAACTTATACTTTCGCCACTATACTTACACTCATATGTACATATCACATTATAACAATACAATCTAATATAATAATAAAATTAGACATTGGATGTCATACAGTTAATACATTTACACTAAAATATTCATCGTCGCTGCCTTTATGCACGTATAGGATACTGTTATTGTTCTGTGAACGTTATGCACACGGAATTAAATTAACAGTGTTCAATGTTCATTTCCGTGCTGGAATCTTTGGCATGTCTTCTTTCTCATACTATTATTGACATCTTCTGTATATCCTGATATTGTCTTTCCTTCTGTCTAGTGATTAAGACTTTTCACGAAGTTTGGACAATGTGTAAGTCCGTTCTGTAAAATTGCTGGAATTCACACATATAAAATAAGAATTAATTAAGTTCGGTGGCCTTAATTTTGAGTGTGGCCAAGGTGCGTCTGTCTGTGACTGTCTTTGCCATAGTTTGTAGGTTGGCATCTGGTTCATTAAATTGCTCACCGGAAATGAATATCTGTAGTTGTGAAGCTGTCGTCGTTGTTAGTTGATTTCAAAAGGTGAATTCTGTAGATACTCGTTTGAAACAAAGTCAATATGGGTATATCTTACTGTTAGATACCTGAAATCACATGTTGAATCTTACTGTTCTGCCGGTGGCACTTTTCACGTTGAAGGACCTTTCATGTTGGTCTATACAATGAAGTGTGCTAGTATCATAGCGCTGGAGTCGTACAGCAGACAAGGCAACTCTGGAGTTACTCGATCTACAGATAAAAAGTGGGTTACGGTTACAATTTTCCGAAGGGTGGGGATTTTCAAATTTCATGTTGAGATCATTTTGAGTGCTATCTCCAAACCTGCACTCGTACATGTGTGTATACATTCAATAGTTCACATAATAATAATACACCATGTATAGTTTTGAAATGTAATCGTGCATGTTTGTATGCGTTTCTGCAATTTGTGTATATTTTCCAAAATATGTAGGGTAATTTGTTGCTGATTTTTGTCAGTAATTCCACCGACTGATGATTTACATTGTTCAGCATAAGTATGTGTCTGAATTGATTTGACATGGAGTTTATCAGTGGTAACAACAAACTTTGGTTCAACAGTAATGATATAAGTATCAGAGTTAGCTGGTTTGTCATGAGTAATATCACCTGTGTTGCGTCATGATGATGTGTGACTAACCCTGTTAGTGAAGTCAGTTGTTTTGTATTTACCATGAGTAGTGCGAGTATAATCATCCACTGTGTGCACTTGGGCATGTGTGTAATTAACAGGGAGTACAGGAGGTATAGTATGTACCATGATGATTTATGATCTTTCTTCGCCCTTGTGATATGCTTGTTTTCTTCACCTTCTTTTCTTTGATGACACACACCAGTTTCTGTTTTTTCTTGTTGTGAGATGGTAATCAAGTTGGTATGGTGTGGTACTTTGGTCTGTTCATCATGTTGTTGTATGATGAGTGGTATAGTTAAGGCAGTGCTTGTTGTGGTGTTAACTTTTTGCCCTGTGTGAGTTTTGGACTCTGTGTAGTCTGTCACATTTAATACATTTCCAATTAATAAATCACAGCATGGATTGTCTAATAAAGCACAAGTTACTCTGCCTGATAGGAAAGGTGATTTTATATTGGCCCATGCCATAGGATATTTCTCTACTGTTCCTGAAACAGTTCTGCAATAGATGTACTCATCTAGGTAGTCTTTAGGATCAGCTAGGGTCTTCCAAAGACCGATAAGACAGGACCCTGTGTCGCGTACACATGTGCATACTGTATCATTGATGTATCCTTCATGGAATGTTAGTTTTCCTAACGACAGTCTTGAGGTTTTGTTCATTTCCTCACTTTCTTGTTGAGTATTACCCTCTTTTAATAAGGAATGAGGTAGAGTGATGTTAACAACATTATTGGAATATGGTATGAAGTCTGATGGGTAAAACTCAGTCTGTTCTGCATTTGCAGTGTTTGGTCTTGTTTTCGTTTCTGTGATGTTTACTTTTCCTAAGTTCTTTGCTGAAATGTCTGTTGTAATGTTTATGGCTGCATTTGCTTTTGCTTTCTGTATTCTTTTTACACCTTCACATTCAAAACGCCTGTGGCCATATGCGAGGCAAAAATGACATTTTGTTCTATATTTCCTTTGGTTTACCTTCCCCAGTTTTTGTGCTATAATAGTATTCAGGTATTCTTGACAAGTGGGATTTTTATCGCATATTCCATTTTCTGTATGTGGAGTGCTACAATGTTTGCACAGTACTGGTTTTGTTTTCTGTGATTTATTTTGACAATCTGTGGATGCAGATGCCGTTGCTTTCACAGTACTCTTCTGTTGAGTGTTCTTAACCAGGTTCAAACTTTGGTTGTGATACTCGCGGCATTTTTCTAGTAAGTTTTTGATAGGTTCTGTTTTGTGTTCTTCTAAATATTTTGCGCATTCGGCTGGGAGTGTTGCTTTTAATTTTTCTATTAGCAAGAAATTTATTACTCCTTGATTGTTGTCTGTATGTTTAATTACCAATATTAGTTTTCTGAAAGATTCTTCTAATTCCCTTATATACTGGGTGAATGACTTGTCTGTGGCTGGTTTCAAATTTTGTACTTCTACTTTTAGAGTCTCGAAAGAGGTTAGATAGTGTGTTAATATCTTTGTTTTATAATATTCGTAGTCTGTACTTGACACATCTGGTGTGATCTCCGATAGTTCTCTACGTTTTATTGGTACGTATGCTGTGTACCATACACTCCAATAATCCTTTGGGATTTTGTAGTCTTGCATTTTCTTTTCAAAATTCTCTGTCCACACCCGTATTAGGTCATGATTTATATTACACTTTGCTTTGTCTTGTGCCCGTGTACTCTCAAAAGACTCTTGAAACCTTCTGTAATGTTTTGTGCCCCAGAAGTGTGATAGATCTTGGGGGTATTCATCATCTGAACTCATTTTCTGTTGATTAATATTCAAATCTACTAATGATGGTATTTATACAAGAAAATCAAAGAATGCAGATTTGGGTACTTAGCAATCAAAATTAATCAACTTATCTTTATCTGCTGACTACTCGAACGCTTGATGTACAGGAACGTGATTCTCGTGCTGGTTACCGCTGACCTGGTCTGGTTACGTCGGTCGATTTGTAGACCTGAAACCTGCTGTGGAAAGAAATGATGTTATTTTCGTTCTAACTCTATTTATACATCTTTGATTTACAATTTCTTATACATATCATGCAATAGATCTTCTTCTTTACAAGAGTAGCGTTCTTTTATGCAATTTACATGGGAATGTGGTTCATGTGTACTTCTGACACCATTATACCTGTCAGAGTCCTAACTATTGGCTCCGTCTAGTTCACTGGACTTAGACAGGCAAATTACAACATCTACGTAACATACACTAATAACACATAAATGCAATTAGAAACTGGCAGGAGCTATCTCCTGAACAATCATTTATTACAATATATTACAGGCTGACAACATGGTCGCACTTCACGCTCAAACAATCGTTCAACACCACCAACCACGCGTTAGCTCACAATGGCGATCTTTACACTGTCGCCCGCATGATCATTCACAATCACAACTTCACATCATCCCGCACATATCACAGTTCGTACATTCCTCGAATATCAATACACAACGTTCATCTCCATCTATCAGTCACAACACTATCGTTCTATCGTTCTATCGCTCTCTAGATCTCCACACGTCCGTCTCTATTCGCTGCCTCACACACACTGACTCTCCTCGTTGACCTTCCCACATCACGTGGCTCTATTCACGGGCTTCTTGCCTGCCCGTCCGCTAGCCAAGCCGTGGTGTCTCTTACTGCCCTTTGACCTCAGCTATGCTTACACTGACTCTCGCTTACATACCGGCACTTACATTCTTCCTTACATATAAGACCATGACAATTAACTACTATAACTGATGTCCAAACAATTTCAATAACAGATACAACAGACAAATGCAGTCTATTATCAAATAACAACACTGTGCAGTCCCCAGTCAATCACCAGACCTTTGCCCTCCAATGGCATAGTCATAGGGTACCAAGTACAACAAACGATTTCTTACACGTTTACGCCAAGTAGGATGTGACACAACAATAGAACTTTGACAAAGACAAAATTAAGGCACCTTACCAGGAAGACATGAAGAACATAAATATAAGTTGTGACAACAGAAACATGCGTTTCGACGCAGGCAGAAGCACAGGAGTGCTCTGACACTAGTCAGCCACTCCTGGAACAATTGGAAACAACATCTGATTATCATTGTTAAATACCCACTACCAACTAACTATCCACTCAAGCGTCATTGCTGAGATATATGTAGTTTAATAAGCCCACATTCTACCCAAGAGACAGATAGATATCCAGTATATACTGAAACTCATTACTAATAAGATGGTACAAAAAGCCAAGAGATGACAGAATTAATACAGAAGTCAGTACACGCAAACGTTCTGAGCAGTGAGTTCACCAGTTCCAAACTGAATCATGACGAGGCATGGGAGAAGAGGTGAGTGGCACCTTGCAGTCTTGACAGACCAAAGTATGTGAGTTGGAATGTGGCCAAAATTCCATCACAATGCCCGGGCAGAGCTTCAAAGAAACATGTGGTGCCCAAAAGACATGTTCCCTCTCTCGGCCTTGCCTTGTGTTTTTCAGAGGAATGGGTAACCAATACGTCTGGCACAAGGTAGGCTGCAGACGCTGGCGGCTCAGCGTCAAACTTCCGAGACCTCGCCTCCACGAGTAGGTGGCGAGTGGTAGCCATACCCTGGAAACCAAGGGACCCGACCTAGAGGCGTTCAGCCAAGTCCCAGAAGTGAGAGCCTCATACGCGCCTGGACCATAGGACGCGTACATCTGTCAGTCACAAGTGTCCGGACCTTGTAAAGCGTGTACTACCGTCAGACTCCCTGCCTGACATTTGCGGTTCCCGCGACCGCCGGGAATAGTCCCGCCGGAGATATCGCCGGAGATATTGCTCGTCTGTTGCGAACAAATCTCCCGTCCTTCCACTGTGCGGATCTCGCGACCAGCGGGAATAGGCCCACCGGAGATATTGCTCGTCTGTTGCGGGCAGATCTCTACCGATGACTGAACTGAATAAGTAAAGAAACGATAAAAGTAGTTGTATTTCAATTCCGCTTGCGCTCCCACCTATGCTACATCCTTCATGTGTCTTCACAAAGTCGGACTAGAGTCAACGTCAACAGGGTCTTCTTTCCCCACTGATTCTACCAAGCCCGTTCCCTTGGCTGTGGTTTCGCTAGATAGTTGATAGGGACAGTGGGAATCTCGTTAATCCATTCATCCGCGACACTAATTAGAAGACGAGGCATTTGGTTACCTTAACAGAGTCATAGTTACTCCCGCCGTTTACCCGCACTTGGTTGAATTTCTTCACTTAGACATTCGGAGCACTGGGCAGAAATCACATTTCGTCAACACCGGCTGACGGCCGTCGCAATGCTTTGTTTTAATTAGACAGTCGGATTCCTCTGGTCCATACCAGTTCTGAGTTGGCTGTTGAATGTCAGCCGACGCGGACGACGTCGGGGAGACGCCGCCGCATAGCTGGGGCGGTCCACGGGAAGGTTGCAGCCACGTTCCGAGCTCGGCCGGTCCGCAGCGGCCTCGCCCAGCTCGGGCCCATCGCAGTCCCGCTTCGTACCCCGGCCCGACTCACCCAGCCCACAGAGCCAATCCTTTTCCCGAAGTTACGGATCCAATTTGCCGACTTCCCTTAACTACATTGTTCTATCGACTAGAGGCTGTGCACCTCGGAGACCTGCTGCGGATATGGGTACGGCCTGGCACAAAATTCACACCGTCTCCGTGGGGTTTTCAAGGGCCGACGGGAGCGCACCGGACACCGCAAGAGCCGCGGTGCTTTACAGAGACGAGGTGCACCATGAATAATGACATAGTGCAAGCTAATCTTCCGGATATCTACTTCATAGGAAACACATTTACAGAAACAACATGCAGAAATATCTGGCGAATATCTGTGTTGCAGTCTGTCATACAACTATTATATTTGATAGCAACATACAGAGAGGCAAACAGTGAATGGCAGTGCTCTGAACAATAGCAGCCTCTCATGAGAATCAGGGATTGCTTTCCCTTTTGTACCATTATCTGGCCTTGTCCATTATATAATGAGGACTGGGTTTACTTATGCCAACGACACAAAGATGTGCGAAATACTGGAAAGTATCCAACATGCGGGTAAGCAAATAGTGTTGGGATGCGCCAGAGATATACCAATCAAACCATTGCGTTACATCGTGGCCTCCACTCAATCAAAACCAGATGTGCGTTAACCCTGGTTAAGGTTTAATGTTTCAGTCATAAGAATTATCAGGCCCTCTCTGTATAGGAACATAACTGACATCAAGGGAGCAATAATCAAGAGAGCAATATCATGGATGGTTATGATAGAGAAGAGAATCAAGCAAGTGATAGGATACTAAGATGTACCTGACGGGGATGATTATATACCCACTCGCGAAGACTGTATAACACCGACGTCCGTATTACTCTTGGTGGAGGTTGTGGGGTTTGATAGCGATGGGAGTGCAGAGTTTGGAATGAGGCAGCTGACAGAGAAATATGTCTTCGGGAGATGGTGCATAGCGAAGAATCAACGCAGCGATGTGAGAGACGGATAGGGGTCTTCAAGGCTAGATGAGGTTGAGGCGGGTTGAAAAAAAAAGGTGGGGGGGGGGGGAGGGGGGTCATCGCAGAGCAAAGCTAAGCATATTCAGTCGCGACACTCAGCACAAGAATTTAAATGAAGACAGTTTGTGGTGGGTTTAAGATGGCTTTCTGAGATTATGTTTAGGAGACAAAATACGTTTATTACTGATTGCACACATAACGCAAGATTTATATATTTCTGAACTGTTTTATTTAACAACATGATACGAATAATTGTTGGAAATGTATGGCACATGTCTTTCCTTATTCGACCTTATAGGCAAACATTTTCCTCTCAGCCCTCTGTAACATAAAAATATAGACGTGTATATCAACATGCAATGTAATTATCTAAGCTATACACTTATCTATTATGTAAAGGTATATACACGATTTCTTACGTTCGCATGTGTCGTTAAACATTAAAAACGTGAGGGGAGAGTGTTGGGTTTCTCCATCTGATGCTGTGTCATCATCTACATCTTAAAGTAATGATGTTTTGTTTAAAAAAAAGGGTCCTTTTTACCTGCCATAAGCCGATTGGGTATATGTTGCTAGAACAATATTTGTATATACTATAGGAGCTAGTGAGTGATATTGACAATATCATACGGTTTAATTCTTAATATAGTTCCTACTTGCAATGATAGTCTCTAATTCCCAAGATAGTTCCTACTTCCCAAGACAGTTCCTAATTCCCAAGATAGTTCTTACTTTTCAAGATAGTTCCTATTTCCAAAGGCAGTCCCTACTTCCCAAGATAGTTCCTATTTCCCAAGGCAGTTCCTAATTGCCAAGATAGTTCTTAATTCCAAAGGCAGTTCCTATTTCTCAAGATAATTCCCACTTCCCAAGGCAGTTCCTACTTACCAAGATAGTTCCTACTTCCCAAGGCAGTTCCTACTTCCCAAGACAGTTCCTACTTCCCAAGATAGTTCCTACTTCCCAAGACAGTTCCTACTTCACAAGGCAGTTCCTACTTCCCAAGGCAGTCCCTACTTCCCAAAATAGTTCCTACTTCCCATGATAGCTCCTACTTCCCAAGATAGTTCCTACTTCCCAAGATAGTTCCTACTTCCCAAGGCAGTTCCTACTTCCGAAGATAGTTCCTACTACTCAAGACAGTTCCTACTTCCTAAGATAGTTCCTACTTCCCAAGGCAGTGCCCACTTCCCAAGGCAGTCCCTACTTCCCAAAATAGTTCCTACTATCTAAGACAGTGCCTACTTACCAAGATAGCTCCTACTTCCCAAGGCAGTCCCTACTTCCCAAGGCAGTCCCTACTACCCAAAATAGTTCCTACTACCCAAGACAGTTCCTACTTCCCAAGATAGTTCCTACTTCTCAAGATAGCTCCTACTTCCCAAGGCAGTCCCTACTTCCCGAGATAGTTCCTACTTCACAAGGCAGTTCCTACTTTCCAAGATAGTTCTTACTTCCCAAGGCAATTCCTACTTATCAAGATAATTCCTACTTCCCAAGACAGTTCCTACTTCCCAAGATAGTTCCTAATTCCCAAGACAGTCCCCACTTCCCAAAATAGTTCCTACTGTCCAAGACAGTTCCTACTTCCCAAGATAATTTCTAATTCCCAAGGCAGTTCCTACTTCCCAAGATAGTTCCTATTTCTCACAACAGTTCCTACTTCCCAAGACAGTCCATACTTCACAAAATAGTTCCTACTACCCAAGACAGTTCCTACTTCCCAAGATAGTTCCTACTTCCCAAGGCAGTCCCTACTTCCCAAGGCAGTCCCTACTTGACAAGATAGTTCCTACATCCCATCACAGTTCCTACTTCACAAGATAGTTCCTACTTCCCACAATAGCTCCTACTTCCCAAGATAGTTCCTACTTCTCAAAATAGTTCTACTTCCCACAATATTTCCTACTTCCCAAAATAGTTCCTACTTCCCAAGATAGTTCCTACTTCCCACAATAGTTCCTATTTCACAAGATAGTTCCTACTTCCTAAGATAGTTCCTATTTCCCAAGATAGTTCGTACTTCCCAAGGCAGTCCCTACTTCCTAAGATAGTTCCTACTTCCCAAAATAGTTCCTACTTCCCACGATAGTTCCTACTTCCCAAAGCAGTCCCTAATTCCCAATTTAGTTAATACTTCCCAAGGCAGTCCCTACTTCCCAAGATAGTTCCTAATTCCCGCAATAGTTCCTACTTCTCAAGATAGTTCCTACTACCCAAGGCGGTCCCTACTTCCCAAGATAGGTCCTACTTCCCAAGATAGTTCCTACTTCCCAACGCAGTTCCTACTTCCCAAGATAGTTCCTACTTTCCACAATAGTTCCTACTTCCCAAGACAGTTCCTACTTCCCAAAATAGTTCCTACTACCCAAGACATTTCCTACTTCTCATGATAGTTCCTACTTTCCAAGGCAGTCCCTACTTTACAAAATAGTTCCTACTACCCAAGACAGGTCCTACTTCCCAAGATAGTTCCTACTTCCCATGACAGTCCCTACTTCCCAAAATAGTTCCTACTTTTCACAATAGTTCCTACTACTCAAGATAATTCCTACTTCCCAAGGCAGTCCCTACTTCCCAAGATAGTTCCTACTTCCCAAGATAGTTCCCACTTCCCAACGCAGTTTATACTTCCCAAGATAGTTCCTACTTCCCACAATAGTTCCTACTTTCCAAGATAGTTCCTACTTCCCAATATAGTTCCTACTTCCCAAGGCAGTCCCTACTTCCCAAGATAGTTCCTACTTCCCACAATAGTTCCTACTTCCCAAGATAGTTCCTACTTCCCAAGATAGTTCCTACATCCCACAATAGTTCCTACTTCCCAAGATAGTTTATATTTCCCAAGATAGTTCCTACTTCCCATGATAGTTCCTATTTCCCAAGATAGTTCCTACTTCCCACAGTAGTTCCTACTTCCTAAAATAGTTCCAGGTACCCATTATAAGCTAGGTCTGTCTGGGAGCCAATGTCAATTTAAAACAAACAAAAAACAAAAAATCTGCATTGACTCTAAAATGGGTGGAAGCCCTGGCCACTGGGACGGCATGCGATCGTCTAGCCAGTATGTTACCGCCGCTCCCTAGTGTATCTTCGATTGTAGACAACAAGCAGCAGTTGATTGACTGGTGTCCGGGCCACATTATATGTTGGCAGGGTAACTGGAACGAGTCTGTTCGGTTGACCGTAACAAGAACCACGTTATGCAAGGGACGTGACACATCAACTGAACTCCAATACACTAGAAGACACTAGCCATCACGTGAGTAAAGCTAACAATAGTATAATTATAAGTTCTTTTCCAGGAACACAAGGTGGAAGAAATAGCGAAAAACCTAACAACCAGCCCAATAGTGATGGGATCAAAAGTGCGGATGTTGCAAACTTGTACTGACTGCCAGGATGATCCAGCATACTACGGGTACAACTGAATGTTGTGGAAAGTATATCGTTCCACGTGATACTGACCTTATCACACACCGGGTGTAGATCATCGTTCCACGTGATACTGACCTTATCACCCACCAGGTGTAGATCATCGTTCCACGTGATACTGACCTTATCACCCACCGGGTGTAGATCATCGTTCCACGTGATACTGACCTTATCACCCACCGGGTGTAGATCATCGTTCCACGTGATACTGACCTTATCACCCACCGGGTGTAGATCATCGTTCCACGTGATACTGACCTTATCACCTACCGGGTGTAGATCATCGTTCCACGTGATACTGACCTTATCACCCACCGGGTGTAGATCATCGTTCCACGTGATACTGACCTTATCACCCACCGGGTGTAGATCATCGTTCCACGTGATACTGACCTTATCACCCACCGGGTGTAGATCATCGTTCCACGTGATACTGACCTTATCACCCACCGGGTGTAGATCATCGTTGCACGTGATACTGACCTTATCACCCACCGGGTGTAGATCATCGTTGCACGTGATACTGACCTTATCACCCACCGGGTGTAGATCATCGTTGCACGTGATACTGACCTTATCACCCACCGGGTGTAGATCATCGTTCCACGTGATACTGACCTTATCACCCACCGGGTGTAGATCATCGTTCCACGTGATACTGACCTTATCACCCACCGGGTGTAGATCATCGTTCCACGTGATACTGACCTTATCACCTACCGGGTGTAGATCATCGTTCCACGTGATACTGACCTTATCACCCACCGGGTGTAGATCATCGTTGCACGTGATACTGACCTTATCACCCACCGGGTGTAGATCATCGTTCCACGTGATACTGACCTTATCACCCACCGGGTGTAGATCATCGTTGCACGTGATACTGACCTTATCACCCACCGGGTTTAGATCATCGTTCCACGTGATACTGACCTTATCACCCACCGGGTGTAGATCATCGTTCCACGTGATACTGACCTTATCACCCACCGGGTGTAGATCATCGTTCCACGTGATACTGACCTTATCACCCACCGGGTGTAGATCATCGTTCCACGTGATACTGACCTTATCACCCATCGGGTGTAGATAGGTCTATCTAATGTGGGACTAGCAGCCTTTGCTTAATGGGCCTTAAGACCCGGAAAAGGGCCCTTTGATTTATGTAACTTTGTTAAATCAGACGGAGAAGAGAATTAGAGACAGGGGTAATAACATGGGAGAACATCGCACGGAGTAGAGAATGAGAGACAGAAAGGAGAATCATGGTAGAACATTGATGGAGCTGCAAGTGTTAGTAATAGGTCACTGGCGTGGTTTCTATAAGGGTCTATGCTTCGGTGGGGTCTGAAGAGTAGAATACAAATACTAGTCATTACAGCAACTAAACTGCATGTTCGTGAACCGAAATGCATGTTCTACGGCTTGAAATGTCTAAACATGTAAATATAACTTACTTATTACGTAGGTCTCCAGTTCTGTGAAGCACAATAGCTCTTGCAGGCCGCAGCAATTTGCTGGTCAGGAAGTCCTCCACACGCGGGACACAGACTGTCTATTGGATGCTTATCAAATTCAGCATTGATATCACTGAAATAAGAAATGCATACTTTGTGTCAAATGCACAAGCCCTGTAGTTATAGCAGTCAGCAATGTAGAAAGGGTGGAGATGGAGCCGTCATTAAGTAGCTGATGACTGTTATAATGTTGCTCTGATTACAACCCAGACACTCGCCTGCCGATCATGGGTTCGATCTGCAGCTGGAAGGGTTTGGATATTTCAAAATTGAATTCATGTAAACCCAGCCAAAATAGGTACCAAGAATGTCTTAAGAAATAAAGGCAGCAGAGTGATACTGACCACATCGACCATGGAGTATCGCTTGCTTCATAAACATATGGGTCAAGTAGCATGATACGCTGAAAGGGACCATTAGTTGTTCCATTACTGATTACAGCCTATCGAGAAGATTCGTTATTCTTTGCCAGTTCTCCTGTCCTCGAGCAGTATTTCAATACTTCTAACGCAATTTTCCCACTCTTATTTACGTCATTCGCAACTGCGAACTCTAAAAAGACAAGTCACTTGAACAAGTCAAGCAACCTGATACGGGGGAAAATGGCAAGTAGCAAGAACACCAAAAGACACGTGGCATCCAAGATATGCAGCGTGGGAGCAGACAAGAAAACGAGCGGAGAGAATCTACCTGCAAGCTGCAGCAAACAACAAGTACCTCAAGCAACCTCTAACGAAGCTACCGCGAGGAAGGACGACGACAACCCACCACAAACAAGAGCCAAACCTACTGAGAAGCAGAGAGAAGAGAAATACAACAGATTCGGAAACACCGACTCACCGACAAGCGTTTCTGAAGCAGCTACAAGAAGAGAATCTCCACATCCGATTCTTGAGGGTGGAGCGTCTCCTCACGTACTCCAAGATACCTACAACCTTGGCGATGGTGACGACAGAGGGCAGCGAGATGCCGACCACAGTATCAATAAACAAGAAAATGCAACAGCCAGAGAGATTCATCCCAAGAGTCACTCAATGTTCAAGCTGCCAGGGGACCGGCCACAGCAGAGCAGCATGTCGCAGTAGGACTGAAATTTGCCGGTCCTTCACCTATCACCACGTATAACAGTACAGCGAGGTAATGAAGTCGATGGCATCAGAGACAACACAACTCCAGCAGTCTCCCGATGTATAGCATTTATTGGAGTAACTTCAATATTACAGGCTCGTGATAACAATCCACTTTGAATATATTGTAGATAAACAACAGAGGTCCAGCCAATTCAACATACCAGATGACGACTTTTATACGACCTCTCCCTAAGACTGCTGGCTAGTAACTCATATGTTCGCTACCCCTACGTCAGCGCGTGAGCGTCCCTAGTTACATTTTCATCTCAGCGGGGTGCTCACGCGTGCATTGAAGGCTCGACCCTTTTTCCCTTGCACGCCTATCTAAATTCCCTTAACAGAGACAGACACTCTGTTATATTCCTCTCTACCCTCAACGAGACTTTTCCCTGAAAAGTCTTAACCCAAAACTTACTTACCTTAATCTACAACCCTTCGAGATATTCTTTATAAAAACTTCGAGATAGCTATCCGCTATTTCTATATCCCTAACTCCCTTACCCCAAATAATCGTAAAATTTATAGCCAACTGCTATTCTCTTAACTAAATTTTACAAATTCCCCTTTTCGTGCACCCTATTACTTCTTCTTCGTTACTTTATAAAAAGTTCACCAGTTTCACTATAATCATTTAGATGTACTTCGTACATCGTAAGTTACATTCACTCTTCTGGTCATTGGTCATTACAACACTTCACCTTACATGTGGTCATTTATTATACTTCTTCTTCACTTCTGTAAGACCACAGTAATCCACTTACATATTTCATTGTTAAAATAGAGTGGTATGTATCTCCAAATCATTGGTATATAAACAAAAATTGAAGATAGCAGGAAGTAGTCACATTTATCCTCCCTTGCACTCACAAAACTTTATGAAATAAAGTTTTTAAAAAAAAAACCTATACAAATTATATAATGTATGAAAATGATATGTTTATCTTCAGTTTGTTTAAATAATCTTGTTATCCATGATCTCAACATCTTCGTGTAAACCTACATTATTCAAAGTAGTCCATCTAAACTTTGACCTGTATTAACTGTGCTGTTAACCACAGCCAGTAAAATATGACTTTATGTCTGTGCCTTCCCCCCTGTCTATACTATATCAGTATCTTCTACTTATTACTCACCTTCCCAAACCTCCATGGCTTTCAATCCATGTTCGATCATCATCTAAAAATAATAATATTGACAATGTTCATTTATTATGAACATATTTACTTCCCCTTACGATTCATTGTTCATCGTTTAATCCCCCAACTACTGTACTGATATCCACAGTCCCGTCTATGATTACTCCCAGACTAAAACAACCCCTCACATGCCAAACATGGCACTCAGTCCATGTGTGTTCCTATTATCGCATCTCTCTTAAACATCGTTCATTTATTATGAACGTATCTAATTTAATCCCTGACCATTATGATATGTGCTGTTATCTACAGCCCCATCTCTGGCCACCCTCAAGTTAAACTAACTCTTCACATTCCAAACATGGCTCTCAGTCCATGTGTTTTCCTATTAGCGCTGCCTAACACTGTCTTCTTCATTTGTAAGCATTTCTCACGTCTACTTTTCTTAAAACCTGTAAATTCATTGTCAACCACAACTATCTATTATTCACCCCCAGACCACTACAAAAGTGACTCTTTATCAATTTCTACCCGTCCAAAGTCGTTTACTTATTGTTATCTGAACAAAGGATCCTATTACTTATTCAGTAAGGCCTAGTCTTATTGATCTAAACCAACTCTTTATTCAGAGCAAAATAATAACAGTTTTTTAAACAAGTCTTAACAGTCATCAACTTAATATACTGATTTCAAACAAGGCAAAATAACTTAAACCACAAATTATGAGTCATAAAAAAAAAACAGCGTAATTCAAAACAGAACGCTTTCCACCCTAATTATTCAATCATCATTTATCCCCAACATTTTCAAAATAATTTACATAATAAATCACGTCCAACCAAAGTCAAATAACTTCAGTTATCAGTTATCAGTTGGGGTATCTTCGTTGCACTCCGGACATGTCCATAGGTGCTCAGATCCTCCCCCCAGCATATGCATTAGCGTCCGGTGGCTAATAGTGCCAGTTCTGTGTTGGTTGACGAGGCACTTTGTTTTCCCGATGTACCTCTCGCGTCTGGCTGTGCCGATTCTTACTCCCAGGTCTTTCATCCTGGACAGCGATGTGGAATCACTGACGTCAAAATCCTCTGTTCTCGCCAAATCTTTAAGGACGTTAATAACATCGACACGATCCATGGGCTGGCCATCTACAGGGGGTGCAGAGCCAGCCAGTTTGTCAGCTCGTTCATTTCCCTCGACTCCCACATGTCCCGGGACGAAGATGAAGGTGACTTTACGGACAACAGACTTCCGCAGCGATTCAGTCCACTGTCTACGTACAGATCCAGCTTCGACCTTCTGAATCATGCTCATTGAATCACTTAGTACACACACGTTGGTATAATGCTGTGATTCCAGCCATATGAAAGCCTGTGTAACTGCCATCACCTCCATCGTCATGCTGCTCGTGGTCATAGAGTGGGCACCACTGGATTCTTGAACGGTTTGGCCCGCTGAACGGGCTGTAAATGCCCACGCACTTCTCTGCTGCTTAACAACAGATCCATCTGTATAGATGAGCACTTCGGGGCTATCTGAGTGTTCATAGATGAGCGCGTTAACTGTCAAATAACTTATTATAATTAAACATTATTAGTCACTTTTTTGGACTAATTTCTATTCACTAAATAAACAGAACACAAGTCATGACCAGGCCATCCATTAATCTGTAACAATTTCACCATTTATCTGTAAACTACAGGTACTGTGTTACATCAATTACAGTTACATAGAATGTGCTTTCTTCTAATCATCTTAATACCAAACCATCAACAATTTATTAAATCAAGATTTTTCTCCTGCTACCTGCAGAATTTCTCGTCAAGCCATCTCTCCATTTTTTCAATAATGCTAGATTTTTCTCTATAAGTGCCATCTCTACATCAACGTCTTCTTTTTCATGATGAGAACTTATAATGTCTTCACTCATACTATTATTTACATCAGTCTCTGATTTTTCATCCATTTCCTGTTCTTCTGTATTTACGTTGCTGGCCTCAAATTTTTTTTCCGTTCAATATCCAACCTAATCTGTTTATCCTGATTCCTTAATAACCTTTCCAAAACTGGGATATCCTCGTCACTTGATGAACCTTCCCTAATTCTTTTTTGTCTTTTAATTTCTCTCTCTTTTTGTCTATCTATTCTTCTTTTCACTGCTTGTCTGGTATTCTTATACGGAGCGTTTACTTCCTCCATAGACTCAACGCTATCAGGTCTGTAGCTATCATACATCTCATTTTCCTCTCTCATAAAAGTTTTCGGTATTGTCTCCGATTGTTCACCCGTCTCATCGTGCAATGGTGGTGTTATTGTTTGTTCTGGTACAAGGACCTTTTTAGGTTCCGGAGGTATCACATATTTAACTCGTCTGACAATCACTTTCCAATTTATCACCAGCCCATCGCAAATAACTTCTCTGTGTTCTCTCGTTCCTCCGCACACTCACATCCGCCAACGACATAGAATCTGCTTCCCAAAAACAACAAATGGAACGTTAATTCCCTATTTGTCACCCTGTCATAGAATGTTCCCTAATTATTTCTACCATCCAATACCACACATTCTAAACAGAAGACATCTCAAATTTCCAATCATCTACTCTCTACCTCCCAACTTTCACATACTCACTTACTCTGCCCTCAACGTAATCACCGGTATGCTTTATCAGCGTCACCACGCAGCAATTCCTCTCATATTCATACATCACGTTTCAATTATTCTTATAATTACTCATGCTCAGCCGTTTAGTTATTCGTACTCCCGCTCCTCTTACGCACTAACCATCCTGAGAACAATCTTCACAGCCTTGAACTGCATGAACACTCTGAGCACTCGCTGTCTACTTTACATTCACAACAATACAGACAATCTCGTTCCCGTCACTATTCTCGTATCACGACAACACAACGTGCATATTCTGTTGCTTCCAAGAAAACAAATTAGACATTAAATCAACATTCTACTAACCACTCAACGGACCCTAAGCGTATCGACAACTTCTCCTTTCAGTACGCGTATATTATGCTCGCTCAGACAGTGACACAATTTCCTTTCACACCGCCTCAAGTCTGAGATATACCAACCGCCCTGTACATCCATGCGCTATTACTAATAACCTGACAACGTTCTATCCATGCATTCCAACCAGACAACGTTTCAAAACTTCACTCTTCGTTCTCTAATCAGCGCGACAAACACAGGTTTGTCTACACGGTTACGCACGCAAGGACAACGCATAAGCAGACAAATCACTCCGACACTCAACTCCTCACTCGTTTTTCATCTACCTCCTCTTAAGCTCATCCTACACCAATCACAACTTAGATTCTCTCAACGCGTTCCGTCACTTACAATCAACTTTTCATCTCCAATCATTGCAAAGTATCTTCTGATAATAGTGTCTGTCTTCATGAGTAGTAGCAATCAACCTCATTTTCAATGTCTGTAACTGTAAAGTATTGAGACCGTAAACTCATATACTCTTTAATCTTTCTCGCGTCATCTTCTGTATAGTTCGGTTTAATTGCTTTCATTCGGTTACTCCTATTTGTTGTACGTGTCGTTACTACGTCCGTCTGCTCGCTATTTTCAGTATAAGTCTTATAGGTCTTATATCTTCCTATCTCGTCCTCTGAAGATTCACTAATGATAGTTCCCTCAAACGGCCCATTATACTTTACTGCAGACACGGAAATAACATCTCTATAGTCGGAACTAGAACGCCTGACATTCTTCTTATTTATACCACCGCCTTTCATGCTCCGGTTAGGGATAAATTCAATGTCTGCATCTGAGGAATCTGATACACCAGTCGTACCTACATTGACTAATAGACTAGTTGCCGTCCTATCCTTAGCGCTCTTTCTAATTTTCTTCCTGGTGTTTCTTGGTTTTAACGGCTTACGTTCTGCCGGAACATCCTCTTTAATTTTGACTGGCGCAACCTTTTCAAATTTCACTTGAGGTGGTTCTGCAACTTCTATCGTCATAATAGTTTGCGTTCCCCTTGCTATTTTCTTAGTTGGTTGCACTTGGGTATTTTTCCCTACAGTATCTACCTGAGTCTGCGTACTATTTTCTGTCGTATTACCTGCCTGCATCTGTGTCTCTCGGTCTATTTTCTTTATCAGTAACAAGTTCTTTTCCTGTCCACACCTAATATTGGCGAGCTGTTTAGGAGCCGGTGCATTCTTAATTGTGTGTTCTACCCTGACTTTCAACTCTGACCTCAAATATTGTCTCCGTCTTTGCTCAAACCAGTCGTCACGTCTTTTTCTTGCGGTTGCACTATGGGATGGCCAACTCCATTGTTTCCTAGAAAGGTTTCTCTCAGGCCCATTTCTGTATCTATAACACCTATACAAGTCCGACATTTCACCATTACTTCTCCTTTCACCACCCCCTACCTTATAGACATCGGGTCTTGGTTCATCGTAACCAGCTGCATACGTGGAATCATATCGTCTTCTGTCTTCATTAAGTATTGGCTGTCTCCTGTTATTCCTTCCTACTCTATTACACTCCACATTAAATCTATAAGTCTCTTGCCCAGTCGTTCTTCTTCGTAACCCTTCTACACAATTTTCAACCTCACCGACTGCTACTTTCAATTCTTTTAGCCACATGGTCACCCTTCTCAATTCTTGGCTTAAACCTTTCATGTTCTTTGCTACGTGTCTCAATGAAATAATAATTAATATAACTAATATTAATCAGAATCAAAACTATCTAATCTAACTAAATCCAACTAAATCTAACTAATTCTAACTAAACTACATATAGTTACTTCACCGGTATATAAGTTCTTTCTTCTGGTCACCAAATCAAGGCACGACAAGTTAGCAGTCCCGGCAACACAGTCACTCCAGTAACGGTCAGATCATCAGGTTGAGAGCAACTTCGAAACAGGGCAAGGAACAATTTGAGGTTGGACGTTTGTAGTTAATTCCTCAGTTACAGATGCGTGCTAGTTCCAGTTTGTGAAGTCTAGAGCGCGGGTGTCCCAGTTGTTGAACGATCAAAGAGCAGAACATTCCGACAGCAGGCTTCAAAACGATCAGACAGCGATCAGAGAGCAACCTTGGTCAGCTCCCTGAAACAACGATGTACGGCAGCGGCTTTGGTAGCCCGTTGAAACAAACGACAACGCAGGTGACGGCCCGGGTAAGTCTCTTGAGGAAAAAAATGCAAAGCGGCGGCTATACCAAGCCTCTTGAGTTGAACAATGCAAAGTGGCGGCTATACCAAGCCTCTTGAGGTGAACAGTGCAAAGCGACGGCTATACCAAGCCTCTTGAGTTGAACAATGCAAAGTGACGGCTATACCAAGCCTCTTGAGGTGAACGGTACAAAGCAACGGCTATACCAAGCCTCTTGAGTTGAACAATGCAAAGTGACGGCTATACCAAGCCTCTTGAGTTGAACAATGCAAAGTGACGGCTATACCAAGCCTCTTGAGGTGAACAGTGCAAAGCGACGGCTATACCAAGCCTCTTGAGTTGAACAATGCAAAGTGACGGCTATACCAAGCCTCTTGATACTCACACAGACTGTGTGAACCTGTGAAACAATGATTCAGCCAGAGAAAGATCACATGCAACCACCCCTGGCCGGGCTTTTGGCTGCTAAGACTCTTACATACGATGTTGTAGCAACGGAAGCCATTTTCTTACAAAGCGCGTTCAACAAGCGTTTCTGGATGTGCCGTGGTTAGTACCTCACGTTTTCTTTACAACCCAGGATCTGGAATCCGGCGTCACGGCACCAAATTACCTCCTATAACAGTACAGCGAGGTAATGAAGTCGATGGCATCAGAGACAACACAACTCCAGCAGTCTCCCGATGTATAGCATTTATTGGAGTAACTTCAATATTACAGGCTCGTGATAACAATCCACTTTGAATATATTGTAGATAAACAACAGAGGTCCAGCCAATTCAACATACCAGATGACGACTTTTATACGACCTGTCCCTAAGACTGCTGGCTAGTAACTCATATGTTCGCTACCCCTGCGTCAGCGCGTGAGCGTCCCTAGTTACATTTTCATCTCAGCGGGGTGCTCACTCGTGCATTGAAGGCTAGACCCTTTTTCCCTTGCACGCCTATATAAATTCCTTTAACAGAGACAGACACTCTGTTATACACGCCTTCAAGGAGTGTCCGCTGGCCAAGCTGGACACGGAATTCCTAGCACCCACCAACAAAAGAAAGTGCGCCAACCGCCTGGGCAAGCATGGAACAAGATATATGGCCTGTCCGTACCTCCAAAGACAGAGATGTCTTAAAGATCTCCATCACCACAAAGACTCCATATAAGGACGCAATGCGGAGGTGCGAGACAGCCACGTGCCTCTCACAAGCGGAAAAAGCTCAACTGCAAGACCAGATAGATGAGCTAAAGAAGCAAATCAAGCTGCGTCAAACACCGGCACCGAACAGCGACAGAGAAAAACTGCTTGCGAAATAAAGGTGATCCAACGAAACATCAAACAAGAAGTGGAACATATGGCCGAGAGGAAGAAGGAAAACGAAGAAATGCTACGAACCATTAAAGCGGAGAGAGATCTGCTAAAAGCCGAAATGGAATTAATCCAAAACAAACTATCAGAGGCCATTAAAGAGAATACAGAAAAGCCGAAAGATGAAACAAAACAAAAGACCAAGCCTGAGCCGTAAGCTAAGAACAACAGCCTAACCACGACGCCCAAGAAATCAAAGAGGGAATCATTATCCCGCCGGATCTCTGAAGGCGGCACAGATTACCCACCCGGACCCACACTGGAGGAGTGCCTAGAATCATTAAAATTGGAGGAACTCAGGCACCTGGAATTCAGAAGGCGCTGGGAAGAGAAAGAAAAGAAGAAGCCCAAGAAACTCAGGAGACCAGTAGAATACCCAGATAGACACTATGACGGTGAGGACGGACTGGGCTACACGTACTGTATAGAAGACGGAAAGATGATCCCATGACTAACCGCAGAGGAAGACATCGAAAGGCAACAGAAACTCAAAATTGAAAGTGAAAAAAGGCGCAAAGAGGAAAATGAAAACATCGAAAAGCTTCTACAGACAATACACAAATAAGGAAACAAGAGGACCAAATAAAAAGTCCTTATAAAAACTGCAACCAGTCAAGCCAGACGAGCCATGAGCCTTCACTAACAAAAGAAACCACCAGAGGATACGGGAACAAAGGACAGCTGCCAACAATTTCCCGTCTGACGTCACAGACGTAAACGCTTACATAACCAGTCCGAGATTGTACTTTCTTGTAAAAGCGCATAAAACAAGAATCAGGGTGAACAAACCCACAAAAACAACGGACCTCAACAATGCCCACAGCTGAAAGAAGCAGGTTGAACGAGGCCGAATTTAGAATTTTTGTTGTTATAGCAAGCAAGCGAGCGACTCTTATTTAGACGGCCTAGGTGTTGATCACCAGTAACATAGTCAGTTAAGTTAGCTGCATGTCCTTAACATACCATTGCAATAAATCTCATTAGTTATTACCTGTTTGTGATTTACTAGGCAGTGTTAGTTCAATATTTTGACATTACTTTCCGAACTTCCAAAGCTTCAAGCCATCGAAATCAACGATAAATGATCTCCTTCCACGTCGTCCGTGGCTGATTCCGAACCCCCAATCCCGTAGGCTGTCACTATCCCCTAAGTCACAGACGCCGGTTCTGATATAGAACAGTCATAGCATAGTTTAAGAGTTAAAGTCTAGTTACCCTCCATTCCGTGAAAAGTGACCCAGTTGGCAGCGCTTATCACACGGCGTGGAACACCCCGGGAGTCGCTGAGCAGAGGACAAGATTTTCCTTGAAGGACTCGGTGTCTGACCGTGGTCGAGTGCGGACCGATGGTCAGACTTGCTGTGGCAGTGGCCAGTGTATACGGCCGCCAGGTTGTGGGTGATAGATGTACAAGTGTAGCTTACAAGTGTTTTAGATTGCCATTATTTTAGTGATGAACAATCGTGAGATTACCTGAGGTGTGAAGTGAACGAGCTAATAAATTATGACATTATAAATATTATCGAAACCACTCCGGCGTTTGGTTGCAACAATCATCTGTGTGGTCACGTTTTTCGTCTTTTGTGTCAGAGTTGAAGCATCATGTTATAAGCACGCAATCTGGGGATCGAGCCATATTAGTAATTCTACGAGCCATTCCACCATGAGGTCACCATGGCAAACCAGGTGGTTAAACGAACACAGTTTGCCTACTAAGAATCAGCTTGGCTAAGTAGAATCAGGCCATAGTTAACTATTAACATAAAAGTCATACACGAAGACAAAGTGAGGTGCGTGACAAAATGGAAGAGGATTTTCTAAAGTAAACAAAGATCAACAATCGCGTCTTGGCACTGAATATGTATTTCTGACGAGACTATTGCCTCTGGACACACACACTCTTAAGGAATATCCGCCCTCCTGGTGAAGAGTTGTCAGCTTATTTCTATTGAGACTAGGGTCGCTAATCAGTGTACGTCATTTTCTTGAGAGTTGTCCGTCCTCGACCTCTAGAAGGCATACTTGAAATTTGCACTTCTGAGTTGCCAGTCTTCTACAATATAGCAGGTGTAGTTGAGATTTGCGCTTCAGAGTTGCCTATGCTCAACCTCTAGGAGGTGTTATGTTGACATTTGCACTTGAGAGTGACCCGTCTTCAAAAACTAAGAAGCATACTTGAGATGTCCCCTTAAGAGTTGCCGGTCCTCAACAGCATAACAGATGCAGTTGACATTTGCCCTTCACAGGAGCCCGCCCTCATTCTCTTACAGGAGTTGTTGAAGATCTCCCGTCAGAGTTGCTATTCTCGTCATATTTATGGTGTAGTTGAGATTTTCACTTGAGAGTTGCCAGTCCTCAGCCTCCAGAAAGTGTCATGAGTAGTTTACCTTGAGATTTGCCCATCCTCAACTTCCTATATAATTGAGATTGTCCTTTAAGAACCTCTAGAGCAGTGGTTCTCAACCTTTTTTGGCCCGTGCCCCCGTTCACCTTATTTTCAGAACGTCATTCCCACCCCCCTTCCTATCAACAATTTGGCCCGTGCCCCCCTTCACCGCATTTTCAGAACGTCATTCCCCCCTTTCATATTTCCTACCTAAAAATCCCCCCACCCCTACACAGTATACGTAAAAATGGAAGGTAAATATGTTAAAACAGGTCTAGACATCCACATAAAACGTGATTTCTGGGTCTACTTACTTTATAAAATGAATTTTAGAAGGATGAGACGTGCATAACTGTAAAGTATGAAGTGAAAAGCAATATCAAGTAATCGGTTTTTGTATTAACGCGATCTTGAAATGATCTTCATCCCCCCCCCCCCCCTGGAAACCCTAAAATTCCCCCCTAGGGGGGGGGGGGGGAATTCCCCACCGGTTGAGAACCACTGCTCTAGAGTGTGTAGTTGAGAGTTTCCCTTAGGATAACCTGTCCTCAACCTATGGAAGACGTTGATGTGCGTTTTCCTTCATCGAGCTAAGAAAACATTGCTTCTCATATTCTGTAAAACAGGAATTTGTTATAGCACATGCATCACACCTGTGGCAGCATACTGAAGTCAGTCATGGATCATTTCACAATGACTAAGGAAGATCGGAATGTCTAAGACTGTAAAGATAACTTACACCGCAGGTGCAGCAATTGTAGCAGGTTGCCAGTTCTTTGAAGCACAATAGCTGTTGCAGGCCGCAACGTGTTTCTGATCAGCAAGCCCTCCACACGCGGGACACAGCGTCTCTACTGGATACTTAGCAAATTCGGCATTCATATCTCTAAAATAAGAAATTCATACTCTGTGTCAACAGCGCAAAGCCTGCAGTGATTGCAATCAGAATTCTAGCCCGGGTGGAGATAGAGCTGTTATAAAGTAGCTGACTCTGTGATGTTGCTCTGATTACAGCCCAGACACTCACCTGCTAATCATGGGTCCGATTCACATCTTGGGAGATTTAGGTTTTTCAAAATTGATCTGGACTCCCATGTCGATCCAGCCAAACATGGGCACCACGAATGTCTTGGGAAATAAATACTGACCACATGACTGGGCACCGAGCACCGATTGGTTCATAGAGATATGGGTCTAGTAGCGAATGCCCGATATGCCGGAATATGTGTACAAGAAACCATTACTTGTTCCATTACTGATTGCAGCCCGACGAAATGTGTGTAACATTACTGATTACAGCCCGCCGAAATGTGTTTAACATTACTGATAGTGGCCGACATGTGTGTAACATTACTGATAGTGGCCGACATGTGTGTAACATTACTGATTACAGCCCGCCGAAATGTGTGTAACATTACTGATTGCAGCCCGTCGAAATGTGTGTAACATTACTGATTACAGCCCGCCGAAATGTGTGTAACATTACTGATTGCAGCCCGTCGAAATGTGTGTAACATTACTGATTACAGCCCGCCGAAATGTGTGTAACATTACTGATAGCCCGTCGAAATGTGTGTAACATTACTGATTACAGCCCGCCGAAATGTGTTTAACATTACTGATTACACGCCGCCGACATGTGTGTAACATTAGTGGCCGACATGTGTGTAACATTACTGATTGCAGCCCGCCGAAATGTGTGTAACATTACTGATTACAGCCCGCCGAAATGTGTTTAACATTACTGATTACACGCCGCCGACATGTGTGTAACATTAGTGGCCGACATGTGTGTAACATTACTGATTGCAGCCCGCCGAAATGTGTGTAACATTACTGATTACAGCCCGCCGAAATGTGTTTAACATTACTGATTACACGCCGCCGACATGTGTGTAACATTAGTGGCCGACATGTGTGTAACATTACTGATTGCAGCCCGCCGAAATGTGTGTAACATTACTGATTACAGCCCGCCGAAATGTGTTTAACATTACTGATTACACGCCGCCGACATGTGTGTAACATTAGTGGCCGACATGTGTGTAACATTACTGATTGCAGCCCGCCGAAATGTGTGTAACGTTACTGATTGCAGCCCGACGAAATGTGTGTAACATTACTGATTGCAGCCCGCCGAAATGTGTGTATCGTTACTGATTAAAGCCCGCCGAAATGTGTGTAACATTGCTGATTACACGCCGCCGACATGTGTGTAACATTAGTGGCCGACATGTGTGTAACATTAGTGATTACAGCCCGCCGAAATGTGTGTAAGATTATTGATTACAGCGCGCCGAAATGTGTGTAACATTACTTATTACAGCCCGCCGAAATGTGTGTAGCATTACTGATTATAGCCCACCGAAAAGACTCGTTATCCTTTCCTAGACTCCGTACCCTCGAGCAGGTCCAGGCCACTGTGTCGGTTACAATGGCCAAATTGTTTCTGTTTCTGAGAAATGACGCTGTCTATGAACCAGTTGTCGTCAATGTTCAGATCTTGTACAATGTCAATTGTTGTCATTGTCTTGGTCACCAGTATTCTAGAGGCGGAGAATATGAGACAATAGACGATGCCAGAGTATGTAGCTGCCTTCAGGTTTGAATAATGGCATGTTTGCTTGTTTGTTTATTTGTGTTAATACAGTATCACCTGGTCGGTGTGCTAACGGGGCCTATGTCAGATGCAAAGAATGGCAACACTGCAACCGACCTTGGATGTCGTAAGTGGCGACCAAGGAAAACTGCGTGATGCTGAATACTTCATTATGTGAAAATATTGAACTCCAAAATCTAACCAATTATGAACAAGTCTTTAAGTGAACTGCATGAGGGTATGGGTGCTTTTGAGAGATGAAAAAGAAGAAGAAGAAGAAGAAGAAGAAGAAGAAGAAGAAGAAGAAGAAGAAGAAGAAGAAGAAGAAGAAGAAGAAGAAGAAGAAGAAGAAGAAGAAGAAGAAGAAGAAGAAGAAGAAGAAGAAGAAGAAGAAGAAGAAGAAGAAGAAGAAGAAGAAGAACAACAACAACAACAACAACAACAACAACAACAACAACAACAACAAAATCATTAACAAGAATACGACTTTGAAAGTATGAACGATAGAAAGAAAGAAAGAAAGTAAGAAAGAAAGAAAGAAAGAAAGAAAGAAAGAAAGAAAGAAAGAAAGTAAGAAAGAAAGAAAGAAAGAAAGAACGAACGAAAGAAAGAAAGAAAGAAAGAAAGAAAAAAGAAAGAAAAAAAGAAAGAAAGAAAGAAAGAAAGAAAGAAAGAAAGAAAGAAAGAAAGACCTGCGACCGACCGACCAGCCGGCCGGCCGGCCGATCGACCCACCAACCAACCCACCGACAGACCGACCCACCGACCGACCCACCGACCGACTCACTGACCGACCCACCGACCGACCGACCCACCCTGCGACCCACCGACCCACCGACAGACCGATTGACCCACCTACAGAAATGAAGGAATGCAGGCAGGCAGGCAGGCAGGGAGGAAGAGAGGAAGGAAGGAAGGACCTACGGAAGGAAGGACCTACGGAAGGAAGGAAGGAAGGAAGGAAGGAAGGAAGGAAGGAAGGAAGGAAGGAAGGAAGGAAGGAAGGAAGGAAGGAAGGCGGGCGGGCGGGCAGGCAGGCAGGCAGGCAGGCAGGCAGTCAGGAAGGAAGGAAGGAAGGAAGGAAGGAAGGAAGGAAGGAAGGAATGGAACAATCAACCAACCAACCAACAAAGCAACAAACCGACAAACCAACAAACAAACAAATAAAAAGCAAGACTCTTTACAGGGGAGTGATGAGTTCGAGCTTTGGGAGTCAGTGTTTGGAACTTGAAGACCTGATTGCTTTCACTTCACGGATTGTGCTTTTATCAAAGAAGAAATTATAATATAATATCATCCATCGACTGCCTATACTTCTCAGCGTCAAACATTCCTCTGCGTTTAGAAGTGGAACAGTGCAGGTCGTGTTGGCCTCAACCTTCACACAAATTTCAAAATATATAGAGCTCTCAAACATAAACTGTATAGCTTTAGCCATTCTAGTCTCAGAAATGTAGTTTACAGAAGAGTGCTGACAATTTTGAAGGAGGCAAAGACACAACGACAACTTATCCTAAACTTCAGACAGAGACAATCATCAATTTTCTTTGAAGGGAGTTGGGGGGGGGGGGGGCATTATTAGAAAGCAATGCTAGAACATACTGTGTTATCTAGAAAGACTTGAGGAAAGAGAGATAGCGGAAACAGAGAGAGAGAGAGAGAGAGAGAGAGAGAGAGAGAGAGAGAGAGAGAGAGAGAGAGAGAGAGAGAGAGAGAGAGAGAGAGAGAGAGAGAGAGAGAGAGAGAGAGAGAGAGAGAGAGAGAGAGAGAGAGAGAGAGAGAGAAGATCCCTGATACTCTTGTGTCATGGCAGGGCATGGTGTCAGAACGAAGTATGCCGCATTTGACCATGATGAATGATGATGATGAGGATCATGATGAGGATGATGGTGACGATGACGACGACGATGATGATGATGTGTGCATATGCTATAACCACATAGTTGAACTCTCCCTGGTGCTGTGGAGTTCGTGCCTGTACTGTGAACCTCCTTGTCTGATGTTCAGAATGAGACTGGTGCATTTATTTAGTTAACTGTGTGTAATAATAGTGATCCTTGCCAAACACCAGTCTTCAGTAAAGTATTCTGGCCTACAAATACACATCACACACTGAGGTTGTAATGAGAGGGGGGCACTGTAGTACTTCGTGACAACGGGAAAGTCGGTGGGGAAGAGAGACAAGGGGAGGCCAAGAGAGAACAGATAATGTGTGTTCAAATTACCGCGCTTGCTGATATATAAAGACATACAATACTCACTTCTCCGCAGTCTTCCCTGACAAACCGCTTGTGAGGCTAGATAGAAGTCCGAGCACCGTGTCCAACAGACCACCGACTAAACCAGTTACTGTTGACAGAAGGCCACCAAGAAGTCCACCTTCCTTTCCCCCAAGAAGCCCGCCAAGAAGTCCACCACCTTCTCCTCCACCCAAAAGGCCATCAAGAAGTCCACCTCCTTCTCCTCCACCCAAAAGTCCTCCAAGAAGTCCACCTCCTCCTTCTTTTCCTCCACCTAAAAGGCCAGGAAGAAGTCGCTTTTCCATGTCTTTGGATTCACTCACTGGTGATGCGATGGTTACTGCCACCAAGAGCACCAGCAGATATAGAGATTGCATCTGTAAAATAAACATGTGAAAACATGGGCAAGTGACGTCTACGAATGAATAGAGAACACAACAGGAAAGCGCGACAAAAGGATAGCCACAAACAGATGTCAGCGAACGTTTCAACTAACATCTTTATCAATAAACACAAACTAATAAAGCTCAGCTAAACAACCTTAATCATAAATCATAACTGAAATCATAAATAATTACTTGCTGTATACCTTCTTCTTAGTTCAACCAAAATTATTATTTTGGACGTAATTGCGCAGCAGAACTGTTCACATCAGAACTAGGATATCGGCTGCGCCTTGTGACCGACACATCCGACTTGTTCAATTGTGTGTTGACCGGGTTAACCTTCCCGGATTCCCATATGTGAACGATATGCCATAAACAAACAATGATTACATAAACAGTGCACAGGCTCTTAATGAAATGTTAATTAAATAAATAGCATTCGATTATAATGCCAGTATAACATCAATATTATAAAAATGCTTGTAAGAGGATAAATATTATCAACAATGTGTGAACACGACAAGTACACAACAGTTACCTTATAATGTCGCTGATCCTTCAGTAGTTACACAGAGAATACGTTATCTGCTGGAAGATGGTCCCGCTACAACTGCAACCGCCGAGGGTATAGCTGTTATACAGTTGGGGCCTGATGTGGCACCTCATAGAAGCAACTTATCCTCACGTTTAGTTGACAGAATGATATCTATCTGTGAAGCATACGTTGATTTGCTGGAAAATTGTATAACCAGGGATCACCAAACTTTTTTCACGGCGGGTCGGATAACTGACAAAATGACGAGCGCGGGCCGCATACTCATTCTGTACAATACTTGCACCGCTCTCCGTGGCAAAGGTCTTACGGACGCAATTCATAATCCCGTACACCCGCGTTCGAAACACAGCTGCACGCGATTTTGCAGCAGACTGCGTTGCGCTGGTTTTTTACGCTATGGTATGAGTGCCAGTCGTTCAGAAAGCAATGGCAAACAATTGAACAACAGCAAAAAATGCTGATGTTGACTGCAAACGTCCAGCACAGGAGATGCATCTAACTTTAACAATACTTGCAAGCCAGAACGAAAGCTCTGGGGGGAAAAGACGAACAACTAAGGTAATCATGGGTGAGTGGCGTGCAATGCACACACACGAAAAAACAAAGACAACTAACATACTTATTTACCAAAAAAGTTATTAAAGAAGGTGAGTGCCAGGGAGTTGATCTGGGTTTGCTCGTTTCTTCTCACGACTCTCGTGGCATTCTTTAACTTTGATAATTGATGGCAGGAAACACCTGTTGGTTTCCACACGGCCTGGCTGAGCAACATATGGATTTCATAGGCCGTGTGCGCAAAGATAACTGGACGACAATCGCGCTGTGTACTGCAATACTTACCATCTGATGGGGACACCTAGAACAATAGGGTCGTCTATATTTCATCAGTAGTCCGAAATCTGTTTCTAGTGATTACGTCATCGAGGGACGTCAATCGAACAGTGTTGACGTGCCAGTCCGATATCAGACATACGCTTTCCCAGTCCGATATCAGACATACGCTTTCCCAGTCCGATATCAGACATACGCTTTCCCAGTCCGATATCAGATATACGCTTTCCCAGTCCGATATCAGACATACGCTTTCCCAGTCCGATATCAGACATACGCTTTCCCAGTCCGATATCAGACATACGCTTTCGCAGTCCGATATCAGACATACGCTTTCCCAGTCCGATATCAGACATACGCTTTCCCAGTCCGATATCAGACATACGCTTTCGCAGTCCGATATCAGACATACGCTTTCCCAGTCCGATATCAGACATACGCTTTCCCAGTCCGATATCAGACATACGCTTGCCCAGTCCGATATCAGGCATACGCTTGCCCAGTCCGATATCAGGCATACGCTTGCCCAGTCCGATATCAGACATACGCTTTCCCAGTCCGATATCAGACATACGCTTTCCCAGTCCGATATCAGACATACGCTTTCCCAGTCCGATATCAGACATACGCTTTCCCAGTCCGATATCAGACATACGCTTGCCCAGTCCGATATCAGACATACGCTTTCCCAGTCCGATATCAGACATACGCTTTCCCAGTCCGATATCAGACATACGCTTTCCCAGTCCGATATTAGACATACGCTTTCCCAGTCCGATATCAGACATACGTTTTCCCAGTCCGATATTAGACATACGCTTTCCCAGTCCGATATCAGACATACGCTTTCCCAGTCCGATATCAGACATACGCTTTCCCAGTCCGATATCATACTCACAGTGGCCTGAGAGGACTCTGGAGTCGTCTACGCTTTGGAGGTTCTTTGCACCGGAGGTTCATCGGGTGAGTGGTTAGCAACGACTGAACGACGGCACTCACAGATCTCACATGTTGTCTGATGAAGACCGATTATCGGTAGATCTTCTCACCGATCTCATTCAGCGTTGTACATATGTTGTCTTCTATCCAGGCTTTTCAGCCATCCCTCTCTGAGTTTAGGTTGACGTATTATGAAATAATTAAATGTTGCTTTGTTGACCATGGCTTTGAGTATAAGTATGACTGTAGTCTTGTCCAAAGCCCCCTGTGGGTAGGAATTCATAGGCGGGAAGGGGAGGTCAGCTGTCCCGGATTGTTGGGGGGCCTTGTAGATGGAAAGTCCTATTTGGGTGGTCTTGCCAAAGGCTGTGGATATAACTATTGGTAACATACCTGTCCAAGCCCCGGGAGTCTTGTTACAGATACATACATATAAAAGAAGTAAATATTTATGGAGCATCAGACCTGTGTTGACAGCTGGACGCATCTGGGGTGGTCGGGAAGATGAGCGCGCGCGTGTGTGTGTTTGTGCCATGGAAATCATGGTAAGATCAGAGCGTAGGCGGCGCTACCATGAGACGGGGAAAAACTTGGGATGTCGCGAAATAAGCAAACATTACAATAAACAAGAAAATCTAGATGCAATAATTTATAATTTAAAATAGTAAATTTGAGACACATAGCAGCCAGGCGGTCTCCGCACGTGTGAAGATTTCCTATTTTTCTAACCATAATATTTACATTTAATTTGTACCACAACGTCTTGTGTTCCTACGTTACATCAAGCAAGTTCGAGTACCGTCATCGGGTAGGATGGAATGACGTCGCGGGCCCGATCCAGCCCGCGGGTCGTAGTTTGGTGACCCCTGGTATAAACAGACAGTTTAAAATTATGTTCTTGACTAGACTCTGGTTGGATTTGCTTTAGTATCCATTGTATATAAAACTGAAATCGTGTTAACGACACCTGCTATTGCAGTCTGGACGATGATTATCGTGCAACTGTAAACGTTTATAGCACCTTTTCTAGTTGATTTCATACGATAGTGCATATGGAAACACATGGCGATATTTTGAGTTCAGTTTGGTTTTGCAAGAGCTGAAATTACTACACTCGGGACATATTCATTACATCCCATATTCACAAAGTCCTCATCTTCAGCAATCAGCGAAGAGTTCCAATACTGAAGTACAAGTTGCAGTCTGATTATGTGTCCTTCTGGCCTTTCCTCGTGGTATCGGGTGTCGGCCAAATCCTCTAGTCCAGTGTTTCCAACCCTTTTTGTGCTATGCCCCACCTAAGCCTTTCTAAAATTCTTATGCCCCCCCCCCCTCCCACCAATTAAGCACAGATACATAATTTTTAATATTCAAAAAATTGAAACGTTTACTAAAGAAACTTGAATGATAGGTTTTAGGAAGAAATCACTAGGAAATTATTGAGCAAACAAAGTAAGTAAATTTTCAAAACATATAACTGAGAACTGAAATTCAAGTACAAAATAATTTTAATGACAGATTTTTCTATATTATTTTAATTGTTAGTAATTATTTATTATTTAAATTTAGTGAGATCCTTGCGCTTGATGCTTGCTGCAAAGAGATTTTATGTCAGGTTCCAATTTAGTTAACCTCAGTCTCAAGTCTCCACGTTTTGTTATATCCAGCCGATTTTTTTTTTTTTTTTAGCAGCAAATCATTTATGGCACTAAATCCGCATTCAGCTAAATATGAAGATGGAAACGGTAACAATAGTTCTCTTGCACATTTGGTTGCATTTGGATATTTGATTTCGGTTTCCTCACAAAGCCATGCCATCGCTCCTTTTATATTAAATAAAGTTTTAATTTACTCATGATTTTGCATTCTGCGGGTTCTTCTTGATACTGCATATTTGAAATATCAGACAAATCCACTAACATTGGCTGCATCATCCAAGCTGGGAAATCAATTTGTTTCAAATCAGAAAATCTTTCTTTTAAATCAGCCGATAAAATTTTCAGATGATCGACAATAACATATACAGCGGTATCAGTCACTTCACATTTTTGGAGCCAATGAAACTTTTCGAAAAATTGTTGTTGTAAATATATGTCTGACATAATTTCAGTTCAGTTATCAGTTATCAGTTGGGGTATCTTCATTGCACTCCGGACATGTCTATAGGTGCTCAGAACCTCTCCCCCCCCCCCGCCCCCAGCATATGCATCAGCGTCCGGTGGCTAATAGTGCCAGTTCTGTGTTGGTTGACGAGGCGCTTTGTTTTCCCGATGTACCTCTCGCGTCTGGCTGTGCCGATTCTTACTCCCAGGTCTTTCATCCTGGACAGCGATGTGGAGTCACTGACGTCAAAGTCCTCTGTTCTCGCCATATCTTTGAGGGCGTTAATAACATCGGCACGATCCATGGGCTGGCCATCTACAGGGGGTGCAGAGCCAGCCAGTTTATTAGCTCGTTCATTTCCCTTGACTCCCGCATGTCCCGGGACGAAGATGAAGGTGACTTTACGGACAACAGACTTCCGCAGCGACTCAGTCCACTGTCTACGTACAGATCCAGCTTCGACCTTCGGAATCATGCTCATTGAATCACTTAGTACACACACGTTGGTATAATGCTGTGATTCCAGCCATATGAAAGCCTGTGTAACTGCCATCACCTCCATCGTCATGCTGCTCGTGGTCATAGAGTGGGCACCACTGGATTCTTGAACGGTTCGGCCCGCTGAACGGGCTGTAAATGTCCACGCACTTCTCTGCTGCTTTACAACAGATCCATCTGTATAGATGAGCACTTCGGGGCTATCTGAGTGTTCATAGATGAGCGCGTTAACCTCAGCATTGACAGCGGCAGTGTTCTGCTCTCTGCACCGTCTGTCGAGTGTGATAATGCAGGAGAAAGTGCACTTAAAAGCTGGAGGCACTGGCACCCATTCCTTGCCGGGGTTGATACTGGTAAGACTGCAGACCTGTCTGACGACATCTTCCGCCCGACCCATCCATGATTTGCCCCTCTTTAGACTGTCACCCTTTTCTCTGAATATAGCGTCATGCCGAGGGTGCTTCTCATCTGCACTTATTATTAAGTAGGCACGAGCTCTCCAGATCTTGATCCTGTGTTCCATTGTCGGGAAGTCAAGGAGGTATCTCATTGCCACACCGCTGGTGTCTCTCGTGCAGCCCAAAATGATGCGCATGGCTTCGTTTTATACCTTTTCAAGTCTTCCAATCTGTGCAGGGCTGACAGTGAGGATGGCCAGGGCATACTCGATGCGTGAAAGCACAAGTCCTTGGAATAGAAGTATTAGCAGTCTTTGGTCGATATTGGCAGTCGCCATGACTCTCATTGCTGACAAACCTTTTCGAGCTTTCGTTATGACGTAATCGACATGATCTCTGAAGGACAGGCTACGATCAAGCCTCACGCCAAGATATGTCATTAACTGCGTTCTACTCAAAATGCTCCCATCCATTCTTACTGCCGACAGGTCTGTTTTCACAATATGGTTGTAGGGAGAACCATGTAACCGATGCCTTTGCAGGGTTGACAAGGGCATCAGCATCAGCACACCAAGAGGAAATTCGATCTAGTTCGCCCTGCATATCATTGGCAACCGCCTGTCTATCTCGACCCTGTCGTTACACGAGGATGTCGTGTCTGACATAATTCAATAACGGTAATGAAACCAAATATCTTCGCTTTTGCATCGACAAGAGTTTTATTTGTTCCTTGAAGTTTATTTAATATATTTAGTTTTTCAAAGATAAGGGCTAAATAACTCACAAATGTCTTACCATTGACCATTTACAGATTTTTCATTTCCGGTTTGTCGCTTAAACTAAGAGTATCAAATAGTTCCATAAATCTTTTCAAGCAGTTCCCTTTTCGAGAGCCTTCTTACTTCAGTGTGAAGTATATGTCTCACATGGTCTTCATTTTGTTCTTCACAAAATAATTTGAAGAGACGTTCACATTTGGCACTAGCTTTGATGGCATTGATACACTTTACAACTAAATTTAGTACTTTATTTAGAACAGGTGAAATGTTTTTAGCTACCAGGTTTTCCCTGTGAATATCACAATGCACAAGAAGCATTTCTGGATTCTCATCTTTCATCAATTTTAAGCAACCATTTTTCTTCCCCATCATATTAGGAGCACCATCTGCAGCACAAGAAGTTATATTTTTCATTCATATATTATTGGACAATGAGCAGTCATTGGTATATTATTGGACAATGAGCAGTCAAGCTGAAAAACATCTGACGGCTGTAGAAATGTGGTTTCTGAGGAAATTGCAAAGAATACCATGGTCAGACAGAAAAACCAATGACCAAGTACTACAGGAAACAAATGAAAATCGTAAATTGATTAGAGAGATTAGACGTAGACAGTCAAAATTTTTTGGACATGTTATGAGAAGAAATGAATTGGAGAACTTGGTCACAACTGGCAAGATCGAAGGGAACAGACCAAGGGGAAGACCGAGAAGTAAATACCTGGATGACTTGGCCACATGGCATGGTTGAGACAGGAACAATGAGCTGATCCACGACTCTGGTGATCGTGTGAAATGGCGAGTCATGACCGCCCACGTTTTCCGGCATGGCACATGATGAATGGATATTATTGACATCTAAGTGATTTTTTTAGCTTACTAACTATATATCTTTGGAGGTAGTGGTGCTTTCTAATGATTTACAGAACATCATTTCTTCAGCAAAATCACCTTTATCAATACATCTTATGTAAGTTATAAGTACGGCCTCACTGTCTCTCAAAGTTGATTCATCCATTTGCACTGAGAATTTTCTTGTGTTCAGCTTTTCAACAAGTTGTATTTCAATATCCTCACTCATTTCGTCTATTCTTCTGCTATCAGTATTGTCACTTTCTGGCATAGCTTTAAAGTCTTTGTCATCTTTTTCCAGAACCGTTTTAAGAAATGCTGATATTGATGGTTTCATTAAATTCTCCTCTATAGTATGAAGTTTCCCAGATGTAGCGATGAGTAATGAAATTTGAGAACTAGCCTCGAGATTACGATTGATAGTTGCATTATGAGCAGTAAATAGAGACTTTAATGTTATTCTTTTTTTCAAAATGTTTCTTTAAAGTTTGAAAGTAATTCAAATCTGAATTAATATGAGCATTATGTTTAGCCTTCAAATGTGCCTCAAGATGACCTCGTTTCATTGATTCGTTGGTCAAGCATTGTTGGCATAAAAGACAAAAAGGTGACCGTTCATCATGGACAGCTGGTATGAAACAAAATTTTAAATATTCCTCCGAATACTGACAAATTTCTTTCTTGTTTGCACCAGTCATTTCACTATGGGCTGAAATAAATAAATATAAGATCAATTAAAAACTAAAATGTATCATATGAGCTGGAGTAAACGTAGACTAAATATGCATACTTAAATATGTATGGCACAATTCTAAAAAATGTTTGCATATCCTTTACAGGACATTGCTGTCAAAATCAGCATCTTTCAGCCGATTGTTGATTTCTTGGCAAGATTACGCTCAGTAGTTTGCCATTGCTTTCTGAGCGGCCGGCTCACATACCCCGTAAGTTACCGACGCGATTCGAACCACTGCTGATTCTCACCGTCGTCACGTTACTTACGAGAGCATACGAGAATACGGAGAAAAGTCGCTAACCTCTAGGTCAGGAAGCCGGCATGGCACATTTACCCCACCACAAAAAAATAACATACTTTTTCATTTGACAAATTTTTCTGGAAAATGATGCTTCTCATCATCTCATCATCTCATCTGTCGTGAAATCACTGTAATTAACAATCAGATGATAAAAATACCAAGGACAGGCTGTATTCGCCACTACAAGTTGTTTACTACGGGGAGTCGGTGAGATCAATCAGTGGTGTCATCTTTGAAAATCTCCACATGACAGAAAATTGTAGGCCTGTTATTGTGACCCGATTGGGAAAAGCGGGAAACAGGCTAGCTTGTGTTGATTGTCGTAACAAGGAAGACCACTTTTGCATTGATTAAAAAAGGGGAAATAAACTACTCTTGTGTGGTTAGTGACAGGGATAGTCTGCCATTGGGACACCTGTGCGACATTAAAGGACAATCCCCGACTGGAAATGAGAAAACTAGACTGGTTTCCGTTAGTGTGCAGAATAAAGTCAACCTAGGCGGACGTAATTCGAATAGCCCTATCCTGGTGTAGAAAAAGAGAATCTTACGTGCTAATATCCATTTTTTCATGGTTGGGCATGTGTCTGTTATGACAAGGATAAGATTCGATTAAGGGATAGTGGAGTTTTCATAAGGTAATTACTAGTAAACATTAAATGTGAGTAATGTAGTACAGACTAGGGATAAATAAAGTTTAGGTCATTAACATAGTGTTGTGTTGTGGTTAGTCGTTCAAGGAGTGTCGGCGACAGTAGGAAGTTGCCTTGTTAAAATTAACTAGTATGGGAAATCAATTTGCTCAGCTGGTTATGAATAGTTAAGGGGGATGATATTTAAAGGGATTGAGGTTGGTTGGGGGATAGGGGAAATGTCCAATGGTGGGATCTTACAGTGGGGAAGCTGCTGAGGTCCTGCACTTTCTATTTCGGTCTTCCCTTGTCTTACTCTGACTCAGACCTATATGATAAGCTCATCTGTCCATGACAGAGTTTGGTTCACTGTTATTTATCTGAGCGAGGCCAGTGGCCTACGTTCATCTAATAGGGATCAGTGACAGGGTGGCTCTCAACAGATGTACTCTATAATTCACAGGTTCCCACAGGTTAAGATGAAAACCACGGAAACATTGAAAAGTCAGATCCGGGATAACTTTGGTGCAGGAGGATTAGTCAGAGACCTTCCCACTGAGCCTATGCTAGAAAAGGTTTGAAATAACATTGCTCTGTGGAGCTGAATCATATAAGTATCCTACAGGAAAAATACTGAAAACATTAGTGATAATATTTCACACTACCTGTGGACAGCAACATAGTAATGTTTTGTTTTTTTAGTTTTCACACCATTCGTGAATAAACCAGTAGTGATGGATTTTCACTCCACTGATAACTAGAACAGTAGTGATTGACTTACACACTACATGAAACCAAAACTTTAGAGAGTGTTTGTTACACATAACAAGGAGATTAGAACCTCAGAACTTACCACAATGACTGTTTAATAGTGAAAACTTTAGAACATTTTCGTAGGAAGGAAGAATGTCATGTTCATGGGACAGTGTTCCGCTTTTCACTGTGCAGGAATTGTGTGGTCTCAGTTTTCTATAAACATTTAGGAACAGTGTTTAGGAACAAGGTAGGATCAGTCCCAGACTGTATATTTAAGTGGTGACCAAGCTTCGTGGTTATCAAAGCTCCTGGAGGTGGACAACGTCTGGCGGGAGAGACGCATCTTTGGTGAGGTCATTTGTGCTGACTCTGTTGATGTCGTGTAATCCTTGCCATGATGAGTGGACTCTGATCCTGAGCTTTGTGGTCTGATTTCTACATATTCACCTTAGAATATACGACACATTCTACACATTATACACACACACACCTCTCCCACATATACTCTTTGCTTAAATAAATTTTCTTGTATTTATTTGTTGAAGCTAGAGTTGTCAACTATGTTATGTTGGGGTGGAATGAGAGGGGGCACAGTCCAGTGGTGATAGAGAGTGAGAGAGAAAGAGGTGTCTACAGGCTGAAGGAGTGTTGCGGGCGGAATCTAATGGATTTCTCCAGAATATGATATGGGTTTTGATAAAATGTGGGTGTTGATTCCCCTCACTCCAGGGACGACACTATAGAAGTATAATCTCTCAAGACACCATAGTAGAGAGCAAGTACTTATCACGACATTTTTTGGGGGCTCGTAAACGTGATCTTTGGACAGCGGGATCTCTCATAAACGGGATCTGTCGACAGTTTGATCTCTCGACAAGGGGGATCTTTTGACATCGGGATTTCTAGACGACGGGGTCTTTAGTTACAGGACGGAGATATCATATTAGTGAGGATCCAACTAGGGTGAATGTGGATAGGGGTTAAGACACATATCTTGCCGGTTCACACTTCACACGTCTACTTAGGTCTGTGGTCCTAATTATACTCTTGTCACTGAGAGATTGTATTGTGTTGTACTGTGTGTTATTAAATATATGGATTAATTGTACTTGTTCGTTATCTATATATTTATCTTGGGGATAATCTACACTCTATCTGCTGACTAAACTCTCTCAAATATGGCCACTCCTAAACTAACTACGGCAGAATTAAGGGCAAAGGGGGAAGAAATGGGTTTGTCGGGTTCTGCACTAACAGATTACGTACAGGAGGTGGAGAGGGAGCTTCGTCAAGCAGAAAGGGAAGATCGAAAGGCCGAGTTGGAATTGAGAAGGATGGAGTTAGAACAAGCAGCTAAGAAACTTGAGGCTGAGCAAGCCAATAGAAGGCTGGAACTTGAAGCTCAACAGGCTGCTAAGAGTTTGGAAGCGGAGCAAGAAGCTCAGAAAAGGGAGCACGAGTACCGGATGCGGGAACTCTAGCTTAAAAGGCAATCTAGTGGGGAAACTGAGGGAGCAGTGGGAGGTTCCTCTCTCCCTGGCTCAACACCAGTAGGTGGACATAGCTACCATGCTATGAAGTTCCCTCTAGCGATCTACGAAGAGGACAAGGAGAAGATTGACCAGTACCTTCAACGCTTCGAGGCTATGTCGGTAGCGATGGGACTGAAGCGTGACAAATGGAATCTTAAGCTATCCCAGGGATTACGTGGGACTGGTTATGAGGTCTATTCTCGCCTGCCACCAGGACATGAGAACAATTATGACGAGTTGAAGACGGCTATGCTGAAACGATTCGATGTTACGTCACATACCTACCGGAAAAAATTTCTAGGAGCGAAACGAGAACCGGGGGAGTTCTTCGCCGCCTATAGTCTGCGTCTGAAAGCCTATCTCCATAAGTGGATGGATTTGGCTGGGTTCGCGCATGACTATGAGAGTCTGGAAGAGCTCATGGTAGTCGACCAGATGCGAAAGCAAATGTCAAAACCTCAGGACATTCTTGGGAGAACAAGGGGCGGAACGTATTGACCTCGTGACAAAATTAGCAGAACGGTTCGTCGAGGTACATGAGGAGGCAGGGGAAACCTTTCCACCAACACCAAAAAACAGGAGAAACAGGACAGGAAGAAAGCCAATAACTCAGGAACCAAAAATGGGGGAACCTTACGTAAAAACTGCAGAGGATAGTTCAGAGAAGAAGAAGGAGGGAAGCAAAAGCACCCCGAGCTCTACAACAAAACGACCGTGGTCGGAGAAGTGGTGTTCAATTTGTAATTCACCCTCTCACAATACGAGGGACTGCAAATCGAAGGCTAATAGCCCTCACTTCGCAGCATGTCACGTGACTTCCACAGAGGTTGTCACTGAAAATGCCAAGGTTGACAAGGAAGCTCGCCACCAGGAGAGCTCACTCAAGTCCGGCACTAGAAAATCTAGTCCAGGGAAATGGTGCAACCAATGCAAGTCAAATACGCACAATGCTATTTACTGCAGGGGAAAGTCGGGAGATTCTCAGTTCGTCGGGTGCCCCGGGAAACATAAGATGGAGCCCACCAAATAGGTCGAGGCCAAGGAAGAGACTCCAGACCAGGAAAACCAACCTGTATTGGAATTGGTAGAGGTTAACGGTCGTCAAGTGGATTGTTTGTAAGATACTGGACTGGACGGGGAGGCCGTGATATCTGCGGATCTGGTACATCCAGAACAATTCACAGGTGAGACCATGGAGATACAGCCTGCACAGAAGAGTGCTGTGGCCATGAAATTGCCCATTGCTAACGTGGAGATTCGGTCAAGGTATGTCACCGGCACAATCAAGGCCGCTGTATTGACCGATCCTATTTTTCCCGTAATCCTCGGTTCCCGGTATGTCTTTCTGGGAATGCCCAGGAAGCCAATCCATATGGGAGCAATACAGACTCGCTCTCAGACGAGAACGGGAGAGGCAGAAGAAATTGTGACTAACCCACTGCCGGGGGAGCTACGAACTGCCCAGAGTGAGGATGCTACTTTACGTCCTTGCTACAAAAAGCTGCAGAGAAGTGCTGATCCACCAGGACGGGGACAGTACTACATGAAGAATAGGATACTCTACAGGAGAGCAGGAAGGGTAGACAACCTATACGGTCAGTTGGTCGTCCCGAACGCTCACCGGTCCCAGATTCTTCATATGGGGCATACCATCTCCTTTAGTGGGCACATGGGTATTGCCGCCACCATGCAGCGTATTTCCTGCCATTACTATTGGCCGGGAATGACAGATGATGTGCGTCGGTATGTGAAGTCATGCATTGAGTGCCAGAGGGTGGCACCGAAATACTGTTCAGCACCGGTGGTCTTGAGTGAGATGCCCATCATGAACTCTCCTTTCGAGAGGGTAGCCATCGATATCGTGGGTCCACTTCCTAGGACTAGGAAGAGGAACATGTATATACTCACAATGGTGGATTGCTGTACAATGTGGGGTGAAGCCATACCGTTGACCACGATTGAGTCGAAACGAGTGGCGGACGCACTGATGGAGGCCTTTACAAGATTAGGCTTTCTTGATCAAATTCTGACGGACAATGGGTCCCAGTTTTGTGGAAAACTAATGGAGGAGGTATTTAGGGTGTTCCACTCTAACCACATACATACCAGCCCTTACCACCCTCAAGCCAATGGACAAGTAGAGCGTTTCAACGGCACGTTGATGACAATGCTCAGGAAACTGGCACAGGAAAAACCTGATAGGTGGGATGAATATATCCCAGCACCACTTTTTGCTTATCGGGAAGTACCTCATGGCTCAACAGGACTACCACCAGCTACGTTGCTGTTTGGTCGTCCAATCAAAGGACCGTTGGAAGCCATGTTGATGAGTTGGACTGAAGAGGGGACGTGAGAAGAAAAGATCTCTTCTTACAAATATGTGGAGGAACTGAAAGCAAAACTCCACAAGGGATGGACTCTGGCAAATCAAAACTTTAAAAAGTCCAGAAAAAGACATGCGGCTTACTACAACCGTAGGTCTAAAGACAGATCTCTAGAGGTGAGAGACAAAGTCTTGTTGCTACTCCCAACGGGAAACAACAAATTAGAGATAGGTTGGCAAGGACCTTTTCCCGTGGAAAGGGTGATATCCAGAACCAAATATCAGATCCGGATCCGGGGAAAGTCGAAGATTTTCCATATCAATCTCCTGCGAAAATACGAGGAGAGACCCGGAGACAAGGCAGCTCATCTCATGGCAATGGCAGTTGCAGTGGAGACTGAAGTGGGAACCACCCAGGGCAGGGAATATCCCTTGGTACACCAGGAAACCTATAGGGATGTGCAAGTGAACCTGATCTGACTTCCCAGGAGAGGGAAAAGATTACCCAGGTTCTCGAGTCTCATAAGGAGATACTGACTGATAAACCAGGACGAACGAGGTTGGTGGAGTTCGAGATGACTTTGACCACTCAAGAACCTGTTCGCCAAAAGGTTTATCCAGTGCCATTCTCGAAAGAAAAGGCCCTGGAGGAGGAAATACAGAAACTGTTGGAGGATGACGTGATTGCGCCATCTACATCCCCATACAATGCGGGGGTGGTTTTGTTACGAAAACCAAGTGGAGAACACCGGTTGTGTATAGACTACCGACTTCTGAACAGTCATACACAATTTCAGGTGGGACCTTTGCCGAATCTAACTCAGTTATTCGCGAGGCTCCATAAGGCAAGGTATTTCTCTAAGGTGGATCTGGGTCGCGGGTATTATCAGATACCAGTCAAACCAGAGGTTCGACCCCTGCTGGCCTTCAGTACACCCAGTGGACATTACGAATTCAAGGTCATGCCCTTTGGACTCAGCAATGCACCTAGTGTGTTTACTCGCATGATGAGGACATTACTAGATCCCTTACAGAATCAGTCCATTGTATCATTCATGGATGATATTCTGATTTCCAGTGACAGCTTTGATGACCATTTGCAATCCTTGGAGAGAGTTTTTAATAGACTCAAGGAAGCAGGGCTTACAGCTCGTCCAACCAAGTGCATGATTGGTTACCAGACTCTGAAATTTCTAGGTCACACCATCACTCCAGGACACATTGTCCCAGAGGAAAAGAACCTGGAGAAAATCAGAAGTGCTCCAAGGCCAAAAACGAAGAATGATGTGCGATCCTTTCTCTCGTTGTGTGGGTTCTACCACACATTTATCCCACATTTCACTGAACTGGGAGCTCCATTAACGGAAACCTTGAAGAAGGGATTCCCGGACCAAATCGTTTAGACACCAGAATGCGAGAGTGCCTACAGTCAGTTGAAGGAGGCCTTGGTCAGCAAACCTGTGTTACAGCTCCCTGACCTTTCCAAACCATTTGTGTTGAGAACGGATGCGAGTAGGATTGGAATTGGGGCAGCTTTGTTACAGGAAGGGAAAGACGATGCTTCAGTTTTGAAACCTGTGGCATACGCCAGCATAAAAATTACTCCAGGCTGAGAGAAATTAATCGACCGTTGAGAGAGAGTGTTTGTCTCTCGTATGGGCCGTGCAAAAATTCCAGCCATATTTGTATGGAGTTCAGTTTCGGGTCCAGTCGGATCATCAGCTCTTGATGTTCCTGGCTACTTCGCAGAAGCTCAACGCCCGTTTGATGCGGTGGTCGTTGTTACTTCAACCCTACAATTTCACAGTGGAGTATATACCAGGGAAGGAAAATGTTGGAGGGGATTTTCTGTCATGACACCCAGCTCCTGGTGAGGACGAATAAATCATCTGGATCGAAATTACAGTGGAAAAGTGTGAAATGGACTACTCTCTTAAGAGGGGGCCTATGTCGTGAAATCACTGTAATTAACATTCAGATGATAAAATTACCAAAGATAGGGTGTATTCGCCACTACAAGTTGTTTACTACGAGGAGTCGGTGAGATCAATCAGTGGAGTCGTCTTTGAAAGTCTCCACATGACAGAAAATTGTAGGCCTGTTATTGTGACCCGATTGGGAAAAGCGGGAAACAGGCTAGCTTGTGTTGGTTGTCGTAACAAGGAAGACCACTTTTGCATTGATTAAACAAAGGGGAAATAAACTACTCTTGTGTGGTTAGTGACAGGGATAGTCTGCCCTTGGGACACCTGTGTGACATCAAAGGACACTCCCCGACTGGAAATGAGAAAACTAGACTGGTTTCCGTTAGTGTGCAGAATAAAGTCAACCAAGGCGGACGTAATTCGAATAGCCCTATCCTGGTGTAGAAAAAGAGGATCTTACGTGCTAATATCCATTTTTTCATGGTTGGACATGTGTCTGTTATGACAAGGATAAGATTCGATTAAGGGATAGTGGAGTTTTCATAAGGTAATTACTAGTAAACATTAGATATGAGTAATGTAGTACAGTCTGTGGATAAATAAAGTTTAGGTCATTAACATAGTGTTGTGTTGTGGTTAGTCGTTCAAGGAGTGTCGGCGACATTAGGAAGCTGCCTTGTTAAAATTAACTAGTATGGGAAATCAATTTGCTCAGCTGGTTATGAATAGTGAAGGGGGATGATATTTAAAGGGATTGAGGTTGGTTGGGGGATAGGGGAAATGTCCAATGGTGGGATCTTAAAGTGGAGTGGCTGCTGAGGTCCTGCACTTTCTATTTTGGTCTTCCCTTGTCTTACTCTGACTCAGACCTATATGATGAGCTCATCTGCTCATGACAGAGTTTGGTTCACTGTTATTTATCTGAGCGAGGCCAGTGGCCTACGTTTATCTAATAGGGATCAGTGACAGGGTGGCTCTCAACAGATGTACTCTATATTTCACAGGTTCTCGCGGGTTAAGATGAAAACCACAGAAACATTGAAAAGTCAGATCCGGGATAACTTTGGTGCAGGAGGATTAGTCAGAGACCTTCTCACTGGGCCTATGCTAGAAAAGGTTTGAAATAACATTGCTCTGTGGAGCTGAATCATATAAGTATCCTACAGGAAAAATACTGAGAACATTAGTGATAATATTTCACACTACCTGTGGACAGCAGCATAGTAATGGTTTTTTTTTTTTTAGTCTTCACACCATTCGTGAAAAAACCAGTAGTGATGGATTTTCACTCTACTGATACCTAGAACAGTAGTGATTGACTTTCACACTACATGAAACCAAAACTTTAGAGAGTGTTTGTTACACATAACAAGGAGATTAGAACCTCAGAACTTACCACAATGACTGTTTAATAGTGAAAACTTTAGAACATTTTCGTAGGAAGGAAGAATGTCATGTTCATGGGACAGTGTTCCGCTTTTCACTGTGCAGGAATTGTGTGGTCTCAGTTTTCTATAAACATATAGGAACAGTGTTTAGGAACAAGGTAGGATCAGTCCCAGACTGTATATTTAAGTGGTGACCAAGCTTCGTGGTTATCAAAGCTCCTGGAGGTGGACAACGTCTGGAGGGAGAGACGCATCTTTGGTGAGGTCAATTGTGATAACTCTGTTGATGTCGTGTATTCCTTGCCATGATGAGTGGACTCTGATCCTGAGCTTTGTGGTCTGATTTCTACATATACACCTTAGAATATACCACACATTCTACACATTATACACACACACCTCTCCCACATATACTCTTTGCTTAAATAAATTTTCTTGTATTTATTTGTTGAAGGTAGAGTTGTCAAGTATGTTATGTTGGGGTGGAATAAGACGGGGCACAGTCCAATGGTGATAGAGAGTGAGAGAGAAAGAGGTGTCTACGGGCTGACGGAGTGTTGTGGGCGGAATCTAGTGGATTTCTCCAAAATATGATATGGGTTTTGATAAAATGTGGGTGTTGATTCCCCTCACTCCAGGGACGACACTATAGAAGTATAATCTCTCAAGACACCATAGTAGAGAGCAAGTACTTATCACGACATTTTTTGGGGGATCGTAAACGTGATCTTTGGACAGCGGGCTCTATCATAAACGGGATCTGTCGACAGTTTGATCTCTCGACAAGGGGGATCTTTTGACATCGGGATTTCTAGACGACGGGGTCTTTAGTTACAGGACGGAGATATCATATTAGTGAGGATCCAACTAGGGTGAATGTGGATAGGGGTTAAGACACATATCTTGCCGGTTCACACTTCACACGTCTACTTAGGTCTGTGGTCCTAATTATACTCTTGTCATTGAGAAATTGTGTTGTGTTGTACTGTGTGTTATTAAATATATGGATTAATTGTACTTGTTCGTTATCTATATATTTATCTTGGGGATAATCTACACTCTATCTGCTGACTTACCTCTCTGAAATATGGCCACTCCTAAACTAACTATGGCAGAACTAAGGGCAAAGGAGGAAGAAATGGGTTTGTCGGGTTCTGCACTAACAGATTACGTACAGGAGGTGGAGAGGGAGCTTCGTCAAGCAGAAAGGGAAGATCGAAAGGCCGAGTTGGAATTGAGAAGGATGGAGTTAGAACAAGCAGCTAGGAAACTTGAGGCTGAGCAAGCCAATAGAAAGCTGGAACTTGAAGCTCAACAGGCTGCTAAGAGATTGGAAGCGGAGCAAGAAGCTCAGAAAAGGGAGCACGAGTACCGTATGCGGGAACTCTAGCTTAAAAGGCAATCTAGTGGGGAAACTGAGGGAGCAGCGGGAGGTTCCTTTCTCCCTGGATCAACACCAGTAGGTGGACATAGCTACCATGCTATGAAGTTCCCTCTAGGGATCTACGAAGAGGACAAGGAGAAGATTGACCAGTAACTTCAACGCTTCGAGGCTATGTCGGTAGCGATGGGACTGAAGCGTGACAAATGGAATCTTAAGCTATCCCAGGGATTACGTGGGACTGGTTATGAGGTCTATTTTCGCCTGCCACCAGGACATGAGAACAATTATGACGAGTTGAAGACGGCTCTGCTGAAACGATTCGAGGTTACGTCACATACTTACCGGAAAAAATGTCTAGGAGCGGAACGAGAACCGGGGGAGTTGTTCGCCGCCTATAGTCTGCGTCTGAAAGCCTATCTCCATAAGTGGATAGATTTGGCTTGGTTCGCGCATGACTATGAGAGTCTGGAAGAGCTCATGGTAGTCGACCAGATGCGAAAGCAAATGTCAAAACCTCTTAGGACATTCTTGGGAGAACAAGGGGCGGAACGTATTGACCTCGTGACAAAATTAGCAGAACGGTTCGTCGAGGTACATGAGGAGGCAGAGGAAACCTTTCCACCAACACCAAAAATCAGGAGAAACAGGACAGGAAGAAAGCCAAAACTCAGGAACCAAAAATGGGGGAACCTTACGTAAAAACTGCAGAGGATAGTTCAGAGAAGAAGAAGGAGGGAAGTAAAAGCACCCCGAGCTCTACAACAAAACGACCGTGGTCGGAGAAGTGGTGTTCAATTTGTAATTCACCCTCTCACAATACGAGGGACTGCAAATCGAAGGCTAATAGCCCTCACTTCGCAGCATGTCACGTGACTTCCACAGAGGTTGTCACTGAAAATGCCAAGGTTGACAAGGAAGCTCGCCACCAGGAGAGCTCACTCAAGTCCGGCACTAGAAAATCTAGTCCAGGGAAATGGTGCAACCAATGCAAGTCAAATACGCACAATGCTATTGACTGCAGGGGAAAGTCAGGAGATTCTCAGTTCGTCGGGTGCCCCGGGAAACATAAGATGGAGCCCACCAAACAGGTCGAGGCCAAGGAAGAGACTCCAGACCAGGAAAACCAACCTGTATTGGAATTGGTAGAGGTTAACGGTCGTCAAGTGGATTGTTTGTACGACACAGGACTGGACGGGGAGGCCGTGATTTCTGCGGATCTGGTACATCCAGAACAATTCACAGGTGAGACCATGGAGATACAGCCTGCACAGTAGAGTGCTGTGGCCATGAAATTGCCCATTGCTAACGTGGAGATTCGGTCACGGTATGTCACCGGCACAATCAAGGCCGCTGTATTGACCGATCCCATTTTCCCCGTAATCCTCGGTTCCCGGTATGTCTTTCTGGGAATGCACAGGAAGCCAATCCATATGGGAGCAATACAGACTCGCTCTCAGACGAGAACGGGAGAGGCAGAAGAAATTGTGACTAACCCACTGCCGGGGGAGCTACGAACTGCCCAGAGTGAGGATGCTACTTTACGTCCTTGCTACAAAAAGCTGCAGAGAAGTGCTGATCCACCAGGACGGGGACAGTACTACATGAAGAATAGGATACTCTACAGGAGAGCAGGAAGGGTAGACAACCTATACGGTCAGTTGGTCGTCCCGAAGGCTCACCGGTCCCAGATTCTTCATATGGGGCATACCATTTCCTTTAGTGGGCACATGGGTATTGCCGCCACTATGCAGCGAATTTCCTGCCATTACTATTGGCCGGGAATGACAGATGATGTGCGTCGGTATGAGAAGTCATGCCCTGAGTGCCAGAGGGTGGCACGGAAATACTGTTCAGCACCGGTGGTCTTGGGTGAGATGCCCATCATGAACTCTCCTTTCGTGAGGGTAGCCATCGATATCGTGGGTCCACTTCCTAGGACTAGGAAGAGGAACATGTATATACTCACAATGGTGGATTGCTGTACAATGTGGGGTGAAGCCATGCCGTTGACCACGATTGAGTCGAAACGAGTGGCGGACGCACTGATGGAGGCTTTTACAATATTAGGCTTTACTGATCAAATTCTGACGGACAATGGGTCCCAGTTTTGTGGAAAACTAATGGAGGAGGTATTTAGGGTGTTCCACTCTAACCACATACATACCAGCCCTTACCACCCTCAAGTCAATGGACAAGTAGAGCGTTTCAACGGCACGTTGATGACAATGCTCAGGAAACTGGCACAGGAAAAACCTGATAGGTGGGATGAATATATCCCAGCACCACTTTTTGCTTATCGGGAAGTACCTCATGGCTCAACAGGACTACCACCCGCTACGTTGCTGTTTGGTCGTCCAATCAAAGGACCGTTGGAAGCCATGTTGAGGAGTTGGACTGAAGAGGGGACGTCAGAAGAAAAGATCTCTTCTTACAAATATGTGGAGGAACTGAAAGCAAAAATCCACAAGGGATGGACTCTGGCAAATCAAAACTTTAAAAAGGCCAGAAAAAGACATGCGGCTTACTACAACCGTAGGTCTAAAGACAGATCTCTAGAGGTGAGAGACAAAGTCTTGTTGCTACTCCCAACTGGAAACAACAAACTAGAGATAGGTTGGCAAGGACCTTTTCCCGTGGAAAGGGTGATATTCAGAACCAAATATCAGATCCGGATCCGGGAAAAGTCGAAAATTTTCCATATCAATCTCCTGCGAAAATACGAGGAGAGACCCGGAGACAAGGCAGCTCATCTCATGGCAATGGCAGTTGCAGTGGAGACTGAAGTGGGAACCAACCAGGGCAGGGAATATCCCTTGGTACACCAGGAAACCTATAGGGATGTGCAAGTGAACCCTGATCTGACTTCCCAGGAGAGGGAAAAGATTACCCAGGTTCTCGAGTCTCATAAGGAGATACTGACTGATAAACCAGGACGAACGAGGTTGGTGGAGTTCGAGATGACTTTGACCACTCAAGAACCTGTTCGCCAAAAGGTTTATCCAGTGCCATTCTCGAAAGAAAAGGCCCTGGAGGAGGAAATACAGAAACTGTTGGAGGATGACGTGATTGCGCCATCCACATCCCCATACAATGCGGGGGTGGTTTTGTTACGAAAACCAAGTGGAGAACACCGGTTGTGTATAGACTACCGACTTCTGAACAGTCATACACAATTTCAGGTGGGACCTTTGCCGAATCTAACTCAGTTATTCGCGAGGCTCCATACGGCAAGGTATTTCTCAAAGGTTGATCTGGGTCGCGGGTATTATCAGATACCAGTCAAACAAGAGGTTCGACCCCTGATGGCCTTCAGTACACCCAGTGGACATTACGAATTCAAGGTCATGCCCTTTGGACTCAGCAATGCACCTAGTGTGTTTACTCGCATGATGAGGACATTACTAGATCCCTTACAGAATCAGTCCATTGTAGCATTCATGGATGATATTCTGATTTCCAGTGACAGCTTGGATGACCATTTGCAATCCTTGGAGAGAGTTTTTAATAGATTCAATGAAGCAGTGCTTACAGCTCGTCCAACCAGGTGCATGATTGGTTACCAGACTCTGGAATTTCTAGGTCACACCATCACTCCAGGACGCATTGTCCCAGAGGAAAAGAACCTGGAGAAAATCAAAAGTGCTCCAAGGCCAAAAACAAAGAATGATGTGCGATCCTTTCTCTCGTTGTGTGGGTTCTACCACAAATTTATCCCACATTTCACTGAACTGGGAGCTCCATTACCGGAAACTTTGAAGAAGGGATTCCCGGACCAAATCGTTTAGACACCAGAATGCGAGAGTGCCTACAGTCAGTTGAAGGAGGCCTTGGTCAGCAAACCTGTGTTACAGCTCCCTGACCTTTCCAAACCATTTGTGTTGAGAACGGATGCGAGTAGGATTGGAATTGGGGCAGCTTTGTTACAGGAAAGGAAAGACGATGCTTCAGTTTTGAAACCTGTTGAATATGCCAGCATAAAAATTACTCCAGGCTGAGGGGAATTATTCGACCGTCGAGAGAGAGTGTTTGTCTCTCGTATGGGCCGTGCAAAAATTCCAGCCATATTTGTATGGAGTTCAGTTTCGGGTCCAGTCGGATCATCAGCCCGTGATGTTCCTGGCTACTTCGCAGAAGCTCAACGCCCGTTTGATGCGGTGGTCGTTGTTACTTCAACCCTACAATTTCACAGTGGAGTATATACCTGGGAAGGAAAATGTTGGAGGGGATGTTCTGTCAAGACACCCAGCTCCTGGTGAGGACGAATAAATCATCTGGATCGAAATTACAGTGGAAAAGAGTGAGATGGACTACTCTCTTAAGAGGGGACCTATGTCGTGATATCACTGTAATTAACAATCAGATGATAAAATTACCAAAGACAGGCTGTATTCGCCACTACAAGTTGTTTACTACGGGGAGTCGGTGAGATCAATCAGTGGAGTCGTCTTTGAAAGTCTCCACATGACAGAAAATTGTAGGCCTGTTATTGTGACCCGATTGGGAAAAGCGGGAAACAGTCTAGCTTGTGTTGGTTGTCGTAACAAGGAAGACCACTTTTGCATTGATTAAACAAAGGGGAAATAAACTACTCTTGTGTGGTTAGTGACAGGGATAGTCTGCCCTTGGGACACCTGTGTGACATCAAAGGACAATCCCCGACTGGAAATGAGAAAACTAGACTGGTTTCCGTTAGTGTGCAGAATAAAGTCAACCAAGGCGGACGTAATTCGAATAGCCCTATCCTGGTGTAGAAAAAGAGAATCTTACGTGCTAATATCCATTTTTTCATGGTTGGACATGTGTCTGTTATGACAAGGATAAGATTCGATTAAGGGATAGTGGAGTTTTCATAAGGTAATTACTAGTAAACATTAGATGTGAGTAATGTAGTACAGTCTAGGGATAAATAAAGTTTAGGTCATTAACATAGTGTTGTGTTGTGGTTAGTCGTTCAAGGAGTGTCGGTGACAGTAGGAAGTTGCCTTGTTAAAATTAACTAGTATGGAAAATCAATTTGCTCAGCTGGTTATGAATAGTGAAGGGGGATGATATTTAAAGGGATTGAGGTTGGTTTGGGGATAGGGGAAATGTCCAATAGTGGGATCTTACAGTGGAGTGGCTGCTGAGGTCCTGCACTTTCTATTTTGGTCTTCCCTTGTCTTACTCTGACTCAGACCTATATGATGAGCTCATCTGTCCATGACAGAGTTTGGTTCACTGTTATTTATCTGAGCGAGGCCAGTGGCCTACGTTCATCTAAGATGGATCAGTGACAGGGTGGCTCTCAACAGATGTACTCTATATTTCACAGGTTCACAGGTTAAGATGAAAACCATGGAAACATTGAAAACTCTGATCCGGGATAACTTTGGTGCAGGAGGATTAGTCAGAGACCTTCTCACTGGGCCTATGCTAGAAAAGGCTTGAAATAACATTGCTCTGTGGAGCTGAATCATATAAGTATCCTACAGGAAAAATACTGAGAACATTAGTGATAATATTTCACACTACCTGTGGACAGCAAAATAGTAATGTTTTTTTTTTTTTAGTTTTCACACCATTCGTGAATAAACCAGTAGTGATGGATTTTCACTCCACTGATAACTAGAACAGTAGTGATTGACTGTCACACTACATGAAACCAAAACTTTAGAGAGTGTTTGTTACAAGGAGATTAGAACCTCAGAACTTACCACAATGACTGTTTAATAGTGAAAACTTTAGAACATTTTCGTAGGAAGGAAGAATGTCATGTTCATGGGACAGTGTTCCGCTTTTCACTGTGCAGGAATTGTGTGGTCTCAGTTTTCTATAAACATATAGGAACAGTGTTTAGGAACAAGGTAGGATCAGTCCCAGACTGTATATTTAAGTGGTGACCAAGCTTCGTGGTTATCAAAGCTCCTGGAGGTGGACAACGTCTGGCGGGAGAGACGCATCTATGGTGAGGTCATTTGTGCTGACTCTGTTGATGTCGTGTATTCCTTGCTATGATGAGTGGACTCTGATCCTGAGCTGTGTGGTCTGATTTCTACATATACACCTTAGAATATACGACACATTCTACACATTATACACACACACCTCTCCCACATATACTCTTTGCTTAAATAAATTTTCTTGTATTTATTTGTTGAAGCTAGAGTTGTCAAGTATGTTATGTTGGGGTGAAATGAGAGGGGGCACAGTCCAGTGGTGATGGTGATATAGAGTGAGAGAGAAAGAGATGTCTACAGGCTGACGGAATGTTGTGGGCGGAATCTAGTGGATTTCTCCAGAATATGATATGGGTTTTGATAAAATGTGGGTGTTGATTCCCCTCACTCCACGGACGACACTATAGAGACACCATAGTAGAGAGCAAGTACTTATCACGACATTTTTGGGGGGCTTGTAAACGTGATATTTGGACAGCGGGATCTCTCATAAACGGGATCTGTCGACAGTTTGATCTCTCGACAGGGGGGATCTTTTGACATCGGGATTTCTAGACGACGGTATCTTTAGTTACAGGACGGAGATATCATATTAGTGAGGATCCAGCTAGGGTGAATGTGGATAGGGGTTAAGACACATATCTTGCCGGTTCACACTTCTCACGTCTACTTAGGTCTGTGGTCCTAATTCTACTCTTGTCACTGAGTGATTGTGTTGTGTTGTGCTGTGTGTTATTAAATATATAGATTAATTGTACTTGTTCGTTATCTATATATTTATCTTGGGGATAATCTACACTCTATCTGCTGACTTACCTCTCTGAAATATGGCCACTCCTAAACTAACTACGACAGAACTAAGGGCAAAGGAGGAAGAAATGGGTTTGTCGGGTTCTGCACTAACAGATTACGTACAGGAGGTGGAGAGGGAGCTTCGTCAAGCAGAAAGGGAAGATCGAAAGGCCGAGTTAGAATTGAGAAGGATGGAGTTAGAACAAGCAGCTAGGAAACTTGAGGCTGAGCAAGCCACTAGAAGGCTGGAACTTGAAGCTGAACAGGCTGCTAAGAGATTGGAAGCGAAGCAAGAAGCTCAGAAAAGGGAGCACGAGTACCGGATGCGGGAACTCGAGCTTAAGAGGCAATCTAGTGGGGAAACTGAGGTAGCAGTGGGAGGTTCCTCTCTCCCTGTTTCAACACCAGTAGGTGGACATAGCTACCATGCTATGAAGTTTCCTCTAGCGATCTACGAAGAGGACAAGGAGAAGATTGACCAGTACCTTCAACGCTTCGAGGCTATATCGGTAGCGATGGGTCTGGAGCGTGACAAATGGAATCTTAAGCTATCCCAGGGATTACGTGGGACTGGTTATGAGGTCTATTCTCGCCTGCCACCAAGACATGAGAACAATTATGACGAGTTGAAGACGGCTCTGTTGAAACGATTCGAGGTTACGTCACATACCTACCGGAAAAAATTTCGAGGAGCGAAACGAGAACCGGGGAATTTACATACCATTTATATATCACTTATATTTATATATATATATGTTTTAAAACAACGAGGCTTTTTCAACAATTTAGCGGACGCTTATTTCAAATTAACACCAACGGTGAATGCTGAGGGTTTTAGACTTTAGACTTTAAAGCTGAGGGTTGCTGCGAAACACTGCAGAAACTGAGACCCCGGCACTAAGCATTTCGCACCCTTCAGAACAAATAGTGCAAGATGATTAGTGTCAGCCCAGTGTAACCAGTAGTTCGCCTCTAACGTCTAACAACGAAATCACTGCTACTAACATGGCGGACAGATCTGACTTATACTAGACGTTTACTCAGCTCGAGTTGCGACTGACAGTCGCTACACGGTTAACTTAATCTCTGGACGAGTCCATTTTCGAATTGCGCCCCTTAACAATCGAATTGCCTCTCTGAACAATCGAATTGCCCCCCCCCCCCCCCGTGTGGCGTGGGCCCCACGTTGGCAAACTCTGCTCTTGTCACTCCGTGCCGCACCATTCTCTCCAATCCAAGATGATTTACCTTTCCCCAACACTGTACACATTATCTCACAGAGGCCTGACCACAATTGCCTTATCGTGCATGCCAGGATCAAGCTAGAGCAGTGGTTCTCAACCTTTTTGGCCTTTGCAACCCTTCACCATGGGTTCAGAATGTCAATCCCCTCCCCCTCTCGTATTTCCTTCGTGTGTGTATGTGTATGTTTGTATGTGTGTTTGTGTGTGCGTACATGTGTGTTTATATGTATGTGCGTATGTATATGTGTGTATGTGCGTGTGTATGTGAGTGTATGTTCGTGTATGTATTTGTATATGTTTGTATGTGTATGGGTGTATGCATGCAGTGTATGCGAGGGAGTGTTATTTGTGTTATGTGTGTATGTGTGTGTATGGGTGTGGATGTGTGTATGTGTGTATGTATATATGTATGTACGTGGGTATATGTGTGTATTTTCGTGTGTATATTGTGTGTGTATGCACGTGTGTATGTGTATATGCTTGTGTGTGTATGTGTGCTAGCATGCAGTGTTTGCGAGGGAGTTTGTATTTGATATTGTGAGGGTGTTCGTCTGTCTGTGTGTGAGTGAGAGTGAAAGAGAGTGAGATATAGAGTGAATGAAAGATGGAGAGAGTGAGTGAATGAGGGAAATAGTGAGTGCGAGTGGGAGACAGAGTGAGAACGAGAGACAGAGAACAAGAGAGAGAGAGAGAGAGAGAGAGAGAGAGAGAGAGAGAGACGGTGGGAGAATGGATGTGTATGTGTGCGCGCATGTTTGTGAGTGTGTGTGTGTGTGCGTGCGTGTGTGTGTGTGAAACGAGAGAGAGGGAGAGAGAGAGAGAGAGAGAGAGAGAGAGAGAGAGAGAGAGAGAGAGTTGACAGCACGCATATCATATAACATGCTATTACATATTTTTAATGTACTCTTCATATATCTTCATATTATCATTTTGAATGCCACTTGATTTTATCATGCATAATATGAACACATGTACATTACTGCAGAGTGAGTGAGATAGTTAGTGAGTGAGAAAGAGAGAGAATGAGTGTGAGAGAGTGTGTGTGTGTGTGTGTGTGTGTGTGTGTGTGTGTGTGTGTGTGTGTGTGTGTCTGTGTAAGACAATAGAGAGAGAGAAAGAAAGAGAGAGAGAGAAAGAGAGAGAGAGAGAGAGAGAGAGAGAGAGAGAGTTGAGCGTACGCATGTAATGTAACATCATCATCAAGTGTCCTGCCAGCTAGCGGAGGCGTTCATGGCCCTCTACAGATCTCGGTCGTTGGTGTTCTGGATCATCTCTGCTGGTATTCCTCCATGCCGCCGTCTCAATTCACCCAGCATCATGTCTCTTGGTCCCCCTCTGCCTGTCTTCCCCTCGATCTTTCCAGTTGTCACGATGTTCTCCAATGCCTCTCTTCTCATCACATGAGAGAAGAAAGATGTTTGTCTCTTCCTTATTGGTGTATATAATGTTCTAGTTTCATTAGCCTGTATAAGGCAGTCGTTGTTAGTATCTCTGGCAGTCCAGGGAATTTGCCCTAACATTCCATGTTCTTCTTCTTCAGCGTTCCGAGCCATTGAGGTTCTTTGCTGCAAATACAATCCGTCTCCATTCGTCTCTCTGGTGGACCTTCTCTTGCCAGTCGTTGATTCCAAGTGCTTGTAGGTCTGTACATGTATTATCTCTCCACCGCCTTCTTGGTCTACCTCGGGGTCTACGGTCATTTATTTCCTGAGTGTAAGCGAGTTTTGTTTCCCTATTATCTTCCATTCTTTCTATATGCCCCAGCCATTGTAGTCTATTAGCCTTCATGATACCAGTGATTAGCGGGGACTTAAACAGATCATAAATGTCTTTGTTACTTCTTCTTTTCCACTCTCCACTTTGTGTATCCCTAATGGGTCCAAAGATGCGTCTTAAAATTTTGTTCTCAGAGGTTTGTAACAAGGCTTCGTCTCCTTTCGTTGTACTCCAGGTTTCAGAGCCATACAGCACAACTGGTCTGATCAGTGTTTTGTATATTGTGATTTTGGTGTTACGAGATAGCGCCTTTGATTTTAGTAGATGTTGTAGTGCATAGTATATCTTATTTCCAGAGTTGATTCTAGTTTGTATTTCTTCCCTTATGATGTTGGAGCAGTTGAAGATCGTACCCAGGTATTTGTATGTTTCCGTTCTTTTAATGGTCATATTATCTATTTGTATGTGGCCAGAGTTTCTAGCCATTCCGTCTCTTGAAATTACCATATATTCTGTCTTATCTTGGTTGATAACCAGCCCCATCTGTAGGGCATTTTCCTTTAAGTGAGTCAATATTTCCAATGTCTTTTGTTCACTTTGCCCTATAATATCTATATCATCTGCATAACTAAGCAGCTTGGATGTTCCTCCAATATCACATTCCTCCTTTACCTTCCTTACAACTTTCTCTAGAGCCAGATTGAAGAGTAGCGGCGATAGTGCATCACCCTGTTTCAAGCCAGATGTTATTTGGACCGGGTCTGATTTCCTGCCTTTATATGTTACTATATTATAAGTATCTTCCATGCATAGTCTGGTCATGTTGATTAACTTCCTTGGTATTCCAAATTCCTGCATAGCATTCCATAGACTATTCCTATGGACACTATCATAAGCCTTTTTAAAATCCACAAAAATGTTATGGAGATCTCTTTTATATTCCCAATGTTTCTCGGCTATTTGTCGTAAGATAAATATCTGATCTATTGTTGATCTGTTTTGTCTAAAACCCGCCTGGTAGTCACCTAATATGTCTTCTGATTATGGTTTTAGTCTATTTAGTAATACTGCGGATAGTATCTTATAGCTTGTGGACAGTAGTGATATTCCTCTATAATTTCCACATTGGAACTTGTCTCCTTTCTTAAAGATAGGTATCAATAATGACTCTTTCCAGTCATGGGGTAATTCTTCTGTCCTCCAGATTTTTATTATTAGTTCGTATAGCTTTAGATGTAATGCATGGCCACCTGCCTTTATAAATTCAGCAGCAATTCCATCAGTCCCAGTTGCCTTATTGTTTTTAAGTCGTGTGATTACATATAGGATTTCTTCAAATGTAGGTTCTTCAATTTGTGGTTCGCATGTTAGAACCTCTTCCTGTGAGAAAATGTTACTTGGAGCTTCACAATTTAGTAAATCAATAAAATATTCTTTCCATGTGTTGCACATTTCCTCATTGGTATTTATCATATTCCCATTTTTGTCTTTTAAACCATATGTGTTTTGTTGGTGCCCTCGTTTCATTGACTTCAGTTCTTTAAAAAATTTTCTGGATTCATTTTTCTGGTGATTAGTTTCCATATCTTTGATTATATTACTCATATATTCTCGCTTCTGCTGTCTGACTATTTTTGTAGCCTCTTTACATTCATTTCTATAATGCTCTTCCTTTTGGATGTTATTGATGTCATTTAACCATACATGTCTGGCATTCTTCTTCCTAATGACTGCTTCTTCACATTTTTGATTGAACCATCTGTTCTTTCTATGCGTGGTTAACACACCGAGACATTCTTCTGCGGTAGACTGAATTGTATTCTTGATGTTCAACCAAGTTTGGTCAATGCTTTCCTCCAAAGGGTTTTGCAGAGTTTCAAGTTTACATTTTATTTCATCTGTAAATTTCTCTTTGACTGTAATGTCTTGCAGTTTTTCTCTGTTATATGTTGGGTGTAATCTTTGTAATTTAGTATAGAAAGCTCTCTTAAGTTTTATTTTAAATTTTGCTCCAACGAGGAAGTGGTCACTGTGGCACTCAGCTCCTCTATAACTTCTGACTTGCTGTATGTTTGATGCATTTCTGTTGTTAATTAAAATGTGATCTATTTAAATATAGGTTCTCTTGTCACATGATTTCCAAGTTTGTTTGTGTATATCCTTTCTTTGTAGTCTGGTACATGTTCCTACTCTAAATTTGTTTATTTTAGTTATTAATTTGCCATCCAAGCTGAAAAACATCTGATGGCTGCAGAAATGTGGTTTCTGAGGAAAATGCAAAGAATACCATGGACAGACAGAAAAACCAATGACCAAGTACTACAGGAGACAAATGAAAATCGTAAATTGATTAGAGAAATTAGACGTAGACAGTCAAAATGTTTTGGACATGTTATGAGAAGAAATGGATTGGAGAACTTAGTGACAACTGGCAAGATCGAAGGGAACAGACCAAGAGTAAGACAGAGAGGAAAATACCTGGATGGCTTGGCCACATGGCATGGACGATACAGGAGGAAGACCGAGAGGAAAATACCTTGATGGGTTGGCTACATGGCATGGACGAGACAGGAACACTGAGCTGATCCACAACGCTGGTGATGGGGTGAAATGGCGAGTCATGACCGCCCACGCTTTCCGGCATGACACATGATTGATTGAGCTGGATGACGGTTTGGTGACACCTGTGGCTCATGACTGTCCCTACCGGACGAGGATGTCCTAAGACAGCCATTAACGTCGTTCACTAACTCTGAAATTTGTTTTGCCATGTAACATGCTATTCAATATCTTTTGTGTATTCTCATCTTTCATGTTATCATTTTGTATGCCACTTGATTTTATCATGTATAATATGAACACATGCACATTACTGTGGAGTGAGTGACAGAGCTATTGAGTGTGAGTGAGAGTGTGTGTGTGTGTGTGTGTGTGTGTGTGTGTGTGTGTGTGTGTGTGTGTGTGTGTGTGTGTGTGTGTGTGTGTGTGTGTGTGTGTGTGTGTGTGTGTGTGTGTGTGTGTGTGTGTGAAGTCATCAGAACAATATGTCTCCCCCCCCCCTTTTTTTTGGTGTTGCCCTGCAAGGAACGACAATAAGGACTCATCGTGCTAGCGTGCCCCACCAGCGGCAGAGCGAGACGGGCTGTGCCGAAGTTACCAATGGCACATGTGCATACCAGAAATGCACGCATGAACGATAACAATTAGATCATCATGAGGTGATGTTTCCCCTTTGTTTTATGCAGTGAGTTAATTATGGCTGTTGTGAAGAGACAGATGACAGTGTCACTCGTGGTAGTTAGAATATCCCTTTTTTTTTGAGGCGGGAACAGAGGTGGAATTCAGTGTACCGGCGTGTTCAAGTTTCATGATAGACATGTTAACGGTGTTGGGCAGTGAATGACCAGTGACGCCCTATATTTCTTCCCATGCATATAGAATAGACACTTTAAAGAAAACAATCGTAGAAATTCAGTGAAGAAGAAAACGGAATCCAGAGAGCACCCGCAAGCAGAAACATATTCTTTATATATTTATTTCAGCATGACGCAATGAACAGTAGTTTAATAATTAGTTAAACGTTCGTGGTGTAGTGTTGGTTCATAATTGAATGACAATTTTGTTGTAGTCACGTGCATATGGGTAGTAGCGTTTAGCCATCCTTTGTTTGTTTTACAGGTTCATGAATGTAGTTAGAAACATGTTATTTTGTTGTTTAAATGAATATGACTACTTGAGGGGATCAACTGTTGTGGAGCAGTTAGCTTGTTATTTCCATAGCGGAAATTGTCAAGCCGGCCTATGCGAATGTTTTTATTTTTGTGTGGGCCTCGCTCTATTGTGTTCAAGGGCAGACACAACTGCAGTATTAGGTGTCATAGTGACTACACATAGTTCAATGTCGTGTCAGGAGGCCAAGGAGCCCATTTATAATCTGAGATTACCCGAGTAGACGTTAATACGGGTACATGGTTGTTTTTAATGTGAAGGGGCATGGCG
>OY992894.1:76477738-76492738 GCA_963921405.1 Cepaea hortensis | reverse complement strand
CGCAATGGCGATTCTTGTTCTAATCTCTTCAAGGCATCTGCCATCAGATGTTATGACTGTTCCGAGATAATTGAACCGATTCACTTGTTGAAGATTATTCCCATTTACTTGTATATTACATTGTGGTACTTCGTTCTTCCTAGTGACGACCATAACCTGTGTCTTCCTACAATTTAATTCCAACCCCAGCTGCTCACTGTGTACAACCACAGCGTCTACTAATTGTTGCAGATCCTGTGCATTGTCTGCAATCAATACTGTATCATCTGCATATCTAATGTTATTTATGTTTCGTCCTCCAATGCTGATTCCATTTAGGTCTTCTACATTTCTGAAAATATTTTCACTGTATAGGGAAAAAAGATCTGGAGACATTACACATCCCTGCCTAACACCTCTCTTAATAGGTTGGTATTGTCCTACTTCATTATCAATCCTTATGGCAGCTTGTTGTTTCCAATATATGTTTTTTATAAGTCTAATGTCTTTCCTATCAATTTGTAGATCTGCAAGCATATCCACAATGTTGACATGTCTAACTCTATCAAAAGCCTTTTGTAGTCAATAAAGCAAAGATGTATATCCTTGTTTACTTCTAAAGCACGTTCAATAACTGTTCGCAGCATATACACAGCATTTACTGTACCCTTTCCTTCTACAAAACCACATTGTTCTTCCCCTATTTCAGGTTGTATTTTCTTCCTCACTCTTTGCATGATAATTCGTAACAAAATCTTTGTGATGTGACTCATTATACTAATTGTTCTATGTTGATCACATTCTAAGGCTCCTGATTTCTTTGGGATTGCAATAAATACCGAATTACATAATTCAGAAGGTATATCTCCAGTATCATATAATGTGTTCAGCAGTCTAGTGACTTGCTCTAGTCCAAATTCTTCTAGAGCTTTAATCATTTCTGTTGTGATGTTATCTGCACATGGGGCCTTGCCAGCTTTCATATGCTTAAGAACATTTTGAACCTCCATCTTTAAAATTGCTGGTCCTTCATTGTTAAATCTAATAGCATACTGTTCCTCTCTGTTATCATTATACAGGTCTTTCACATAATCTGTCCATACATGTAGAATCTGATCTTTTTCTATTATGACTTTGCCATCTTTAGTTTTTAGACAGCCTGTTGATGTACTTGTTATTTTATTAGTAAGTTCCTGACTTCTTTTGTGCACTAATTTGGTATTTTGACTGTTGTGTTGTTTTTCAATTTCTAAGCACTTTTCCTCAAGCCATGATTCTTTTGCCTTCCTACATAATATTCTGACTTGTCTGTGAATTTCTTCATATTTGGCAGGATTATTTTTGTTGAGTCTTCTTGTTTCCAGTAAGTGTAAAATTTCCTCAGTCATCCATTTCTTACGACCCACCTTCTTTAATTTTGGAATAGTAGTTTCTGCAGCCACATTGATTGAATTCTTTAACATTTCCCATTGATCATCAACATCCTGGAATAGGATCTCTAGATCAGACAATATTTCAAATCTGTTCTGTACTTCTATGTTGAATTTGTTTTGTATTTCCTTGTCATTACTCAATGTACACAAATCATATTTAGTGTTCCCTGTTGTACACTTGACTTTCTTCAACTTTATCCTCAATGTTCCTGTGAGTAGTCTGTGGTCACTATAACAATCAGCACTGGGAACTGTTTTTGCTACTGTTAGCGCGTTTCTAAATCTTCTGCTAATGAGAATGTAGTCAATCTGGTTTCTAATCCTGCTATCAGGACTCCTCCAGGTCCATAATCTTCTAGGGTGTTGCTTGAACCAGGTGTTTCCTACAATCATTTCCTGTTCTTTTGCCCACTCTACTAGTCTGTATCCTCTTTCATTTCTCTCTCCTAAACCATAGTTTCCTACTGTGTATCTATCCCCTTGATTTCCTACTTTTGCATTGAAGTCCCCTATTATGATGTTTATTTCTGAATTTTTACATTTCTTTAAGGCAGACTCTATGTCATTATAAAATTCCTCTACACTATCTTCACTGGACTCTCCTGTTGGGGCATATACTTGAATAACATTTATGTTAAAAGGTCTGCCACTCAATTTAACTAGTAGAACTCTGTCCGACACGGCCCAATATCCCTGAACAGACGTTGATGTTTTCCGGTCCAAAATTATTGCCACTCCCCTATGTCGATCCTCACCTCCAGAATAAATAATCTTAAAATCTGTATGTATCTTGATGCCTGCTCCTGTCCATCTCGTTTCGCACATACCTAATATATTAATTTTTTCTCTTTGAATTTCTTGTGTTATGTTCTCTAATTTTCCGTCGTTGTTTAACGTCCTAACGTTCCATGTTCCTAATTTTAATGTCTCTGTCCTTATCTTGCGATGATCAGTCTTTAAGCGAATCATAATAAACTAGGCAATTTCAAAGAGGTAGTTTGCCGTTGCTTTCCTCTGTGGCAGTGACCATACTGGCCGGATGACCGCAATCATTGTCTCTCGAAAGAGAGAAAGATTGCCGTCGCGAAACTCGAGACCATAACTAACAAATATCTGTCAGCTGCCCTCATAATTTCATCCACCACCTGCCTTCCGTGGCTTCAAAACATCTTGGCCAATGAAAATGTAAGTGTATGTTGTTTGCAAGAAACTCACCTGAACGAAAATATAGCTTTCAAAATCAGAGGCTACCAGTGTTACCGATCTGACCGAAAGGACAGGCGAAAGGGTGGGATACTGACTCTCGTCAAAAACAACATTCCTGCTTCCCAAATTGAAGTTCACATGGAAGGGGCTGAGTATCAGGCACTTAAACTTAAAACAGACAATACGGACTTTCACCTGATCAATTACTACTGTCCAAATGACCACCCACAGGCACTGGACACACTACCATTAAAAAGAAAAATGATTGTGTGTGGCGACTTCAACAGCCATTCGCAGAGCTGGGGCTATGATCACATGGACCAGAGAGGAGAGAGATTGGAAGATTGGCAGGATGAGAATAGATTCATCCTGATTAACAAGCCATCTGACCCACATACCTTCTACTCCAGATCATGGCACTCTACAATACACCTGACCTGGCGTTTTATTCACCAGACCTGGAGTGGAACATTACACGAATTGTTGGGAAACAACTTGGTGGCAGTGACCATCGGCCAGTCTTTCTAACTGTAGAAAATGAGTTTGTAAGTGAAAGCAGCACCCTCTCGAGGTGGAACTACAAGAAAGCAGACTGGGCAATGTACAAGCATCGCACCAGCATACAGGTTAAATACCTGAACACTGAGAAGGACATAAATAAAGTAGTTGAAGAGTTTGGGAAATGCATACTACAGGCAGCACGAGAAACAATACCAAGAGGAGCCCGTAAACATTATAAACCCTACTGGAATAGTGAACTGGAACAGTTGCATAATGATGTGGATGTATGTAGAAAACAAGCAGAGGCCAATCCCAGCAAAGAGCACCACAATAAATATCAGCACGCAAAAGCCAAATTTCAAAGGGCCCAACTGCAGGCTAGACGGAAAAGCTGGCAGGAGAAAACAGAGTCACTGAACTTTGAAAGAGACACAAGGAAGTTATGGAGGCTAATAAAACAGCTTAACGATGAGGGCCCAGGGAGAAACTCAAAAATTGCGCTACATAAAGACGGAAACATTTTAACAGGAAAGCAAGCAGCTGACCATTTTGCGGACTCATTCGCACAAGATAACAATATTGAAATTAGTCCAGAAAAATAACAGGAGATTCGAGAGAAATGGCAAAATACAGGACAGAAGGAAATTGTACATGAGGTTATGGAGACACCTATCACATTAAGAGAACTGGAGCTAGCCATATCAAAACTGAAAATGAGAAAATCACCAGGAGCTGATGGTATCTCCAATGAAATGATCAGGAACCTAGGAACAGAGGCCAAAGCAAAGTTGCTACAGATCTTTAATAATACATGGACCTTAGGCAGTGTTACACAGGTCTGGAGAGAAGCAATCATGATACCCCTCCTAAAATCTGGGAAAGACAGTTCCATTGCCTCCAGCTACAGACCCATTAGCCTCACCAGTTGTCTCTGCAAAACAATGGAACGCGTCATCAATCACAGACTACAATGGTACATTGAAAGTGAAAACATCCTTGTGCCACAACAGGCTGCCTTTAGGCAGTGCTACTCTACGGAAGATCAGACAACCTACCTCTCTCAAGAAGTTGAGGATGCATTCCAAGAGAAGAAGCTGGTACTTGCGGCTTGGATAGATCTGAAGAAAGCCTTTGACAAAGTCTGGAAAGAGGGTCTGATGAAGAAACAGAGAAACTGTAAAGTCAAAGGAAGAATGTACAAATGGGTAAAAGCATACTTGCACAACAGAAGAGCCCGAGTACAGATAGACGGTCTCAAGAGCAAGAAAGTTCTATTGCGTCACGGTGTTCCCCAGGGCGGAGTCCTGTCCCCAACACTTTTTCTAATCTTCATCAATGATCTTGTTGCTAATCTACCCGATGGAATTAAAGCGGCAATGTACGCTGATGACCTGGTTTTGTGGAGCGCAAATAAACATGCATCAGTGGCCACCATATTGCTACAGAGAGCTGTAGATACATTTGTTGCATGGGCGGATAGATGGTGTATCAGCATAAACACTGACAAGTGCAGCACCACTCTATTTACCCTTTCTCCGAAACAAAAGGCAGGGAGCATTGAGATAAATGGAACACCCCTAAGAGAAGATAAGGAACCAACATACCTTGGTGTAACATTCGACGACAGGCTGACATGGAGAAAACACATCAAAAAAGCAGTAGCAAAGGCCAGAAGGAAAATCGCCATCCTGAGAAAGCTAACTGGAACCACGTGGGGAGCCAGTGGGAAAATACTTGGCAAAGTTTATCAACAGAGCATACGACCACACTTGGAATAAGGGTCAACTGCGTGGTGTTCAGCATCAAAAACTACATTGCAGGAGCTGGACAAGGTGCAAAATCAAGCTCTTAGAGTCATCACAGGAGGGATGAGATCAACCCCTATAGTAGCAATGGAGAAAATGGGGAGGACACAAGCTTTAAGAGAACGCAGAGATACAAAAACATTAATACAAGCAGAAAAGTTTCTCAGCTTGCCAGGCCACCCTATGAAGAACCGATTTGAAAACTTAGCTATGGGGCGGTTGAAAAGAAGTAGTTTCATCCACCAGGCAAAACAACTCTGCAGAGAATCCATCGATCTTCCCACAGTTGGTATCCCCCTGACAACTATTCCAGAACAAACCCCGTGGAAAGATGAACATAGAATATCGCTACAAATCCAGTCAAAAGTTAGAGGAATATTGGACAAGGAAGAACAGAACAGTGTACAGCGCAGAACAGCCACTCTCAGCTTCCTTGATGATGAATACCCACATGACCTCTGGATCCGAGTCTACACAGATGGGTCAGCACAAAATGCTGTTCGAAATGGAGGAGCGGGAGTGTACATAGAATACCCAAATAATACTAGAGACACGGCCAGAATTCCAACAGGAAAGTACTGCCATAACTATGATGCTGAAATTGAGGCAATCAAGATAGCCACAGAAAAATTACAAACTACCAGCCATGGTACACAACCTGTGGTGATATTGACAGATGCAAAATCCGTAATAGAGGCGCTCCTGTCTGGGAAATTGCCAGTTCTGATGACACTACTTTCTGAACTTAGCAGTCAGCATAAGGTCACCATACAGTGGATACCATCCCACTGTGGAGTCCCCGGAAACGACAGAGCTGATCGATTGGCTAAGGAAGGAGCAACAGAAGAACAACCTGATGTGCTTATTACATACCACCAAAAGAAAAGAATGATCAAATCAATCAGAAAGCCACCAAACCTTACTCAAGACGACTACCACGTTATGGACAGACCAGAACAGGTCATTCTTCTGCGCCTCAGAACAGGACACAATAGATTACGCAGCCACTTGTATACAAGATTTAAGATTGGTGACTCAGCCATGTGCACATGTGGTTTGGCGTCGCAGACAGCAGAGCACATACTCCAGGATTACGCAAACTACAACATATCCAGGCGAACCTTCTGGCCTAGAGAGACAACAGTGGAAGATAAACTCTATGGACCGCTGAATGAACTAAAAAAGACTAGTAGATTCATACAAGAGACGATATTGCAGTTGTAGACATGTTTCAGGCGAACGAAAGAAGAAGAAGAAGAAGAAGAAGAAGAAGAAGAAGAAGAAGAAGAAGAAGAAGAAGAAGAAGAAGAAGAAGAAGAAGACATACATACATACATACATACATACATACATACATACATACATACATACATACATACATACATACATACATACATACATACATACATACATACATACATACATACATACATACATACATACATACATACATACATACATACATACATACATACATACATACATACATACATACATACATACATACATACATACATACATACATACATACATACATACATACATACATACATACATACATACATACATACATACATACATACATACATACATACATACATACATACATACATACATACATACATACATACATACATACATACATACATACATACACACATGTCAGGGTCTTATAATTGGCTCGTTGGCTAACACGTGTGAGACAGTACAAGTATAACGTGATTCGACGTAAGACACAGTAACACAAGTTCTATGGATTTATTGTCACATTAAATACAGAACGATAATTACAGCAATCTACAATATATAACTCACGACGCTCACAACCACAATACAGCTCATAGGTCTGACGCTCAAGATATCAGTCGTTCGGCTTTCAATCACGGAGATTCATACAAACGCCCTGCTCTCATCGCACATGTCCGTCCGGTCTCCAGTCCCAGCTCGGTCTGCCCTTAGCACGCCAACTGCCCACTGCCTCTAGTGGTGTCACGTGTCCTGCGTGCGTCTGTCGTCAGCCTGACCGCTGGTCGCGTGTCAGGTAACAATCTTGTCAGCCGGGTGTCGCAACGATGTTGCTGCACAGCTATACCATGTTAGGCTCTGACATTCTCCCCGGGTACCTCAATGAAAGATGTCATCTTTCATTCATGCTGTCTGTATATACTGGGGTAGTGTTAACTTCGTGTCAGAGACTACTCTTTCCCAGTGTTATGCATGAAAATACATATATGGCATGGAAATATATACAAAAAATGTAAGTTGCATTAAAATGACAAATGAAGTACAACTTTTAACACAACTTGGGTTTCATCCCCCTGATGGCTGGTTACCTCCATTGCAATAATACCCAGTCAGATCAGTAGTTACCAGCTTCACGCATCTACTTCGCAGCAATTTGAAAAAAACGTAATAATATGGTTGTTTTGCAACAGCCATCTAGCCAGACTGAAATACGACTTTACATAAGTCGCATTAAACACTCAAACTCTGACCTCATTTGGCCAGGAGCTCTTATGTTGGTTTGCAATGTTGGCAGCTATCTGCCATGCTTGGTGGACGCCTACCCGGTGTGTTAACCATTTGAGCAACAAAATGTCTATTTATACAATACACATTAATGAATATGTTTCAAATTATGGCCCTTGGTGTAATTCGTAAATGCAAGGGAAGTAATTTTGACAATCAAGAAATTCAATAAATGACAATAATTATTTAATTTTTTAGCGTCATTGCTTGACGTTTCTTCATATTAACGAGAAAAAGTCGGTAATATGAATACATTACTCAAGATATGATTCTAAGATTACACTAATCAATTTAAATACGTACCCAATTGGTGTATTATATTTTATAGATTCAAAAGGATTTTACAATCGTCATAAGTTTTTGAATATTTGTATATCGTCTGCTAATTTTGCTATACTTTTTAAATTACACAGGAAGTACACACGAAACGCAAAATTTAGTTGCTGTTTGACCACAAATGCTCCCGTTTTCTTTTGTAACGGATAGTTAAATGTTCTCAAAGTTCGTGTTTGATGTTCTAGTATCACAACTATCGGATTATGATGGAATGTTCTTATTTCCGATGTGTTCACAACTTCTGGATAAAGATTGAATGTTCTTATTTCCGATGTTCAATTGTCGAACATTTTGGATTAAATTCGATGCAGAGGTGGTGTAGAAGTCATTGTTCAGTCCACATTTGCACACGTCGTTAAAATATCACGGTGAAGAAAGTCACTCACAGCTGTCCCTGTTAAATGGTAAAGTTCGCTTCTGGTAAGTGGTTAAGCGTCTGTGACACTGTTCTTGGTGTATATTTACAATTAATAATGTTCTCTTTCTAACACACACTACACAATTATACTACACTCATTACATGGCTTGATTAAAATAAGTATATTATACATGTCGGTTTTTTAACCGTATCACAATTACAATTATAGACCTTACACAGTAGGTGAATAGAAAACATTCACTCATTGGTGGCTGTGTTGTTCTGAGTGTATTAGTACACTCTGCACTCAGACATTGCTTACTGGGTCGGTTGGACAACGGGACAAAAGATCGGCAATTGTATTGATTCTGCCAGAAATGTGACGAACCTCGAAACTGTAATTTTGAAGCTTCAAGGACCAGCGAGCAATCATATTGTTGGAACTCCGGCATTTATATACCGTAATGGACTGTTGTCAGTTTCGATGATAAAGTGACGTCCTAGAAGATATCTGGATAGTTTCGTCACACTTTCTACTAAGGCAAGTGCCTCTAATTGCGGAATGGACCATGTCCGTTCTCTAGGCCTTAGTTTTCTTGATATGAAACAAATGGGATGCAGGATGTTGTTGTATTCCTGCAATAGGACTGCCCCAATCGCAACGGAGCTAGCATCTGTTCTCAATCTGAAAGGTAAACGAATGTTGGGCAATTTAAGAATGAGATTATTCGAATTCTTATCAGAAAAGTATGTCAAAACTTTATGAAATGCATTTCGTAGGCATTCATCGTGTACAACTTTTTCAGGCTTATCCTTGGTTAGTAAGTTAGAAAAAACCTCGGTCAGTTCTGAAAAATCAGGAATGAATTTCCTGTAATAATTGATCAGTCCCAACAAACTCCGGACTTGTTTCTTATTAGTCGGGAGTGACAGTTTTAGAATTTTGGAGACAATTTTGTTGTCTGTCATGACAAAGCCATTGGATATTCTGTACCCCAAAAATGATATCTCTTGGTAAGCCATGTTCACCTTTGAAGGCTTCACTGTCAGTCCGTGCTGTCTGATACGTTCTAGTGTCTGTTCTAGTGTCTTTATATGTTCCGTCATTGTCTCTGTGTGGACACAGATGTCGTCAATATAGCAAATGATATTAGGAATGTCAGATAGGAGGAGTCGTGTCATGCGTACGAATGTGGCTGGGGCATTGACTAGCCCAAATGGAAGTTTGCACCATTCGTACAGTCCCCAAGGCGTGGCAAAAGCTGTTAGATGTCTGCTGTCTTCATGTACAGCTATTTGCCAGTAACCTTTAGACATGTCAAGCGTCGTAAAGAACTTAGCGTCAGTCAGTTCTGTTAGAAGATCGTCAGTGTTTGCCATTGGTTCAAGATCTAAAACAGTTATTTTGTTCAGTTTTCTGTAGTCGATGCAAAGTCGTATTGTCTTGTCCTTTTTGCGTACAATGACCATGGGTGAAGAGAAGTCTGATAAGGATCGTCTGATGATGTTGTTTTTTTCTAAGTTGATAATTTCTTGATGTAACTGTTCTTTGTAGTGTAATGGTATTGTGTATGGTCTACATCTTATTGGTGTGTTTGATGTGAGTGTGATGTGATGCTGTACTAATTCTGTTTGTCCTGGGTTGTCTGAAAAGATGGTGTTGTACTGTTGTATCAACTGTTTGCAACTGTTTGTCTCTGCTTGACTTAAGTTTGGATTGATCTTGATCTCATTTAAGCAGTTTGTCGTGTCTAATGTAGGTGTTGGAATCTCGTCGCTAGAATCGTCATCTTCGTGATCTATTATCACGGTGCAAGCTGTCGTATCGTCTTGTTCGTTGTCTCTGTTGTGGTATGGTCTTAGCATATTTATGTGAAATATTTTGTGTTTGTCTTTTATTAGGATTTCGTAGTCTACAGGTGAGATTTGTCTTGTCACTTTAAAAGGTCCCTGCCAAGAATCAGTCAGTAGCTGTCTGTCACTAGGTAGTAGTAGTAGGACGTCCTGTCCAGGTGTCAATGTTATAGTCCTGTTACCTTTGTCTGCGTACCGTCTGTAAGTAGCACCAGATAGTTTAAGTGCATTTTTAGCAATTTCACATGATTTAATAATCCTTTCACGCAATGATGTTACATACACAAATGATGATATGGGTTTCAGTATTGGAGTAGAATTAGTTAACATTTGGTGATAAATTGTTAATGGGCCTCGTGGTTTGGCACCATAGATTAGTTCAAAAGGAGAGAAACCGGTACTAGAATGTGGTACCTCGCGATAAGCAAAAAGGACAGCTCTGACACATACATACATACATACATACATACATACATACATACATACATACATACATACATACATACATACATACATACATACATACATACATACATACATACATACATACATACATACATACATACATACATACATACATACATACATACATACATACATACATACATACATACATACATACATACATACATACATACATACATACATACATACATACATACATACATACATACATACATACATACATACATACATACATACATACATACATACATACATACATACATACATACATACATACATACATACATACATACATACATACATACATACATACATACATACATACATACATACATACATACATACATACATACATACATACATACATACATACATACATACATACATACATACATACATACATACATACATACATACATACATACATACATACATACATACATACATACATACATACATACATACATACATACATACATACATACATACATACATACATACATACATACATACATACATACATACATACATACATACATACATACATACATACATACATACATACATACATACATACATACATACATACATACATACATACATACATACATACATACATACATACATACATACATACATACATACATACATACATACATACATACATACATACATACATACATACATACATACATACATACATACATACATACATACATACATACATACATACATACATACATACATACATACATACATACATACATACATACATACATACATACATACATACATACATACATACATACATACATACATACATACATACATACATACATACATACATACATACATACATACATACATACATACATACATACATACATACATACATACATACATACATACATACATACATACATACATACATACATACATACATACATACATACATACATACATACATACATACATACATACATACATACATACATACATACATGTTGTTTGTCCATCAAGAATGATGATGACCATTCATTTCATCCAGTGGGGTTGAAGGTGTGGAGCCGTGGGTTCTAAGATGGCTGATAAGGCCTATTTTGGCTCGAAATGTTCTTTGACAATGTGGGCAAAGAATGCTTGACGTCTCTGGAGGAGGATTTCCTGCAGTGGTTTTTCTGTCCTGCCTTTTCTTCACAGCTCTTGCAGTCCTGGTTGCCTCACATATGACTGCACCTTTGCGCAATGATGCACGCCACGAATTTCGGTCTCTGGCTGCAGCCTCCCAGGTGTCATGATGAATTCCAAAAGCATTCAGTGAAATTTTCAGAGTGTCTTTAAAACGTTTCCTCTGGCCACCTTGGGAGCGTTTACCACAACGCAGTTCGCTGTAAAAAATTCGTTTAGGGATCCTGTGATCTGGCATGCGAGTCAAGTGACCAGCCCAGCGAATCTGATTCTTCATCAGTAGAGTGTGGATACTGGGCATGGATGCTCTTTCTAGGACTTCAGTGTCTGGAATCTTGTCTTGCCATTTAATCTTCAGTAGCTTCCTTAGGCAGACTGTGTGGAAGTGGTTTAATTTCCTAGCGTGTCGCTGATAAACAGTCCAGGTTTCACAAGAATATAGCAGTGTGGATAATACAACTGCTTTGTAGACTTTTAGCTTTGTTTGCAGGCTTATTCCAGTTCTGTCCCATACATTCTTGTACAGTCTGCCAAAGGCTGCACTGGCCTTGGAGATTCTTGCATTCACTTCGTCATCGATTGTGGCAGCTTGTGACACGGTGCTGCCAAGATAGGTGAATTTGTCCACAACACTTAGTCTATGATCATTCACTTTGATATTCGGCACAGTGTGATTATTCCCTGGAGCTGGCTGGTACATAACTACAGTCTTCTCCAAGTTGATATTGAGCCCAAAGTTGGCACAGGCATGTGAGAAAGCTGAAACATTATGTTGCATGTCTGTCTCTGTGTTGGCGTATAGAGCGCAATCATCAGCAAACAGGAGCTCTCTGACGGTGCCGCTGTTAATTTTGGTTTTGGCTTTCAGCCTTCTGAGATTGAATAACTTTCCATCCATACGGTAGTTGATGTCTATTCCAATGTCGTCGTTCTCGAAGGCATTCATCAACATGGCTGAAAACATGAGGCTGAACAGTGTTGGTGCCAGGACACATCCTTGCTTCACTCCATTGGTGACAGGAAAGGGTTCAGACAGTTCACCATTTTCCTGTACTCTTGCCTGCATGCCGTCATGAAATAGCCGCACTATTTGGACAAACTTTCGCGGACAGCCATATTTTGCCATAATCTTCCACAGTCCTTCTCTGCTGACTGTATCAAAAGCCTTGGTAAGGTCGATGAAAGTGGAGAACATTTCGCAGTTCTGTTCCTGACATTTCTCTTGCAGCTGCCTTGCAGCGAAAATCATGTCAACAGTTCCACGTTCTTTTCTGAAGCCACATTGACTCTCAGGAAGAAGACCTTGATCGAGATGGACTGTGAGGCGATTGAGAAGAATTCTGGCGAGTATCTTCCCTGCAATTGAAAGCAAGGAGATGCCTCGGTGGTTGTCACAGGATTGGCGGTTTCCTTTACGTTTGTAAAGGTGGACTATTGACGCGTCCTTAAAATCTTGTGGCATGGTCTCGTTCATCCATATGTTTGTGAAGACTTGGTGAAGCTGCTCTGTTAGGACCGGCCCACCTGCCTTGTATATCTCTGCTGGGATGGAGTCAAGACCAGGTGCCTTGCCGCTGGAGAGTTGCTGGATGGCTTTGTTTATTTCCACTATGGTAGGCAGGTCATCAAGAGTCTCATTGGTGGGAACTTGAGGAAGGCAGTTGATGGTTTCATCATCGAAGAAGGAAGTTGCATTTAAGATTTTGCTGAAATGCTCTGCCCAGCGTTGGAGGATTTCTTTCTTATCGGTGACCAATGTTCCCCCATCTGCACTGAGGAGGGGAACTATGCCTGGTGATGAAGGACCATAGACCGCTTTCAGTGAGTCGTAGAAGTTTTTCATATCATGTCTGTCAGCAAAGCCCTGAATTTCATCAGCTTTGCTGCTCAGCCAGGAGCCCCTCATGTGCCGAAGTTTCTGCTGCACTACTCTCTGAATGTTCTTGAAAGCATCTTTTTTGATGTTGACTTTGGGTCATTCAAATGTGCCTTGAGGAGAAGATGTTTCTCGGCCAGCAATTGGTTGATGTCTTCGGAATTTTCATCAAACCAGTCTTTGTGCTTTCGGGGGGCTGGACCCAGGATTTCCATAGCAGTGTTGTAAATTGTGTCCTTTAGGGCTCTCCATTCTGTTTCTGTGTCCTGTTTAGCTTCAGCATTGGGCTTGAGGCGGTCTTCCAACATATTTTCAAATGACTGCTGCATTTTCTTGCTGTTTAGGCGGGTGACATTTAGCTTTGTTTGCATTTTCGCCCCTTGAGGACGCCGTGGTGGCCTGATGTGGATGTTCATTTTCGAGACAATGAGACGATGGTCTGTCCAACATTCGGCACCACACATGGATTTTGTCACTCGAACGTCTTGTCTGTCACTCCTCCTGACGATGACATAGTCAATGAGGTGCCAGTGTTTCGAGCGAGGGTGCATCCACGATGTCCTATTTCTCATGGGGAGACGGAAAATTGTGTTCGTAATCAGGAGATCATTTCGGCACATGTCTGAAGGAGGCGGAGTCCATTGCTGTTACAATTTCCGACTCCATGCTTTCCAATAATGCCACTCCAAGAGGTGGTGTCCGTGCCTACTCTGGCATTGAAATCCCCAAGGAGTATAAGTTTGTCTCCTTTGGGAACAGATGTTAATACATTGTGCAGGTCCTCATAGAACTTGTTCTTGACATCATCTTCGTTGGTCATAGTTGGTGCGTAGACACTCACAATGGTTGCGTGCTTCCTTCCATTCAGCAGAGGCAACTTCATGGTCATGAGCCTGTCGTTTATAGCCTTTGGAAATCCAGCTAATTTGCCGACCAGGGCCGACTTAATGGCAAATCCCACACCGGATTGGCGTCTTTCCTCACTTTTCCTTCCACTCCAGAAAAATGTGTAGCCGGCACCAATTTCACAGATTTGGCCTTCTTCTGCAAGTCGTGTCTCGCTCAAGGCTGCAATGTCAATGTTGTACCTGCCCAGCTCTCTCCCAATCAGTGCTGTTCGTCTCTCTGGACCCGACGCGCCGTCTCTGTCAAGTAGGGTGCGTACATTCCAAGTTCCAATTGTTAAGGGAATATGGTTTACTCTTTTAGCTTTGCTTGTTTTATTTTTCTTTGTATGTCGACCGCAGTTAGGGTACCCACCAACCGCGGCTAGCTGGTTAGGTAGTGATGAAGCAGACAATGTTTAGGGCACCTTTTCTAGCCCCTTCCTCATGCTATGGAGGTGAGCAGTGTGTTCCTATAGAGGGCTGCTCAGTCGCTCAGGGGGCTGCCGAATCCCACTGCTGCTCCGGTCAGTAGAAGACGACCATATGGCCTGAGCCGCCTGTGTGCAGGTCTGCGACTACGGCT
>OY992894.1:76410238-76470238 GCA_963921405.1 Cepaea hortensis | reverse complement strand
ATCCACCTTCTTTAATTTTGGAATAGTAGTTTCTGCAGCCAAACTGATTGAATTCTTCAACATTTCCCATTGATCATCCACATCCTGGAATAGGACCTCTAGATCAGACAATATATCAAATCTGTTCTGTACTTCCATGTTGAATTTGTTTTGTATTTCCTTGTCATTACTCAATGTACACAAATCATATTTAGTGTTTCCCGTTATATACTTAAATTTTTTCAACTGTATCCTCAATGTTCCTTAAGTAATCTGCGGTCACTATAATAATCAGCACTGGGAACTGTTTTTGCTATTGTTAACGCGTTTCTAAATCTTCTTCTAATCAGAATATAGTCAGTCTGGTTTCTAATACTGTTATCAGGACTCCTCTATGTTCATAATCTTCTAGGGTGTTGTTTAAACCATGTATTTCCTACAATTATATCCTGTTCTTTTGCCCCCTCTACGAGTCTGTATCTTCTTTCATTTCTCTCTCCTAAACCATAATTTCCTACTGTGTATCTATCACCTTGATTTCCTACTTTTGCATTGAAGTCTCCTATTATGATGTTTATTTCTGAATTTTTACATTTCTTTAAGGCAGACTCTATGTCATTATAAAATTCCTCTACATTATCTTCACTGGATTCTCCTATTAGGGCATATACTTGAATAACATTTATGCTAAAAGGTCTGCCACTTAATTTAACTAGTAGAACTCTGTCCGACACGGCCGAATTTCCTTGAACAGATTTTGATGTTTTAGGGTCCAAAATAATTGCAACTCCTCTTTGTCGATCTTCACGTCCAGAATAAATAATCTTAAAAACTTCATCTATCTTGATGCCTGCTCCTGTCCATCTCGTTTCGCACATCCCTAAAATATTTTTTTTCTATTTCTAGTTCTTGTTTTACGTTCTCTAATTTGTCGTCGTACATACAATAAGGCAAGGGTACAGTAAATGGTATGTTTGTTTGTTTTTTTTTGGATATTTTTTTTTTTTTGCATATCCTTTACAGGACATCGCTGTCAACACCAGCATCTTTCAGCTGTATATTGATTTCTTGGCAAGATTACGCTCAGTAGTTTGCCATTGCTTTCTGAGCGGCCGGCTCACATACCCCGTAAGTTACCGATGCGATTCGAACCACTGCTGATTCTAACCGTCATCACGTTACCAACGAGAGTATACGAGATTACGAAGAAAAGTCATAACCTCTCAGCCACGAAGCCGGCAAATGTTATGTATATGTTGAGAAAAATTAATTGAACGTTATATAGAAGTAAACAAAAACGTAAATCTTTGATTTGCTGTAATAACTTAAGTTATGCGGATGATACAGTATTGATTGCAGACAATGAGCAGGATCTGCAAAATGTAATAAACGCGGTTGCTGAAAACAGTGAGCAACTGGGGTTAAAATTGAATTGTAAGAAGAAACAGATTATGGTCGTCATTGGAAAGAAGGAAATACCACAATGTAGTATACAAGTAAATGGGAATATTCTTTAACAAGTGAATCGGTACAATTATCTCGGAACAGTCATAACATCTGATAGGATATGCCTCTATGAACTTAGAAGAAGAATCGCCATGGTGAGGGAAGCCTTTTGTAACATGGAAAATATAATGAATAATAAAAAGATGTTATTTGCAACGAGAAACATAGTGTTAATATGTTACATAGAACCTGTACTATTGTATGGATGTGAAGCGTGGACAATAAGCAGACAGGCTGAAAAACATCTGATGGCTGTGGAAATTTGGTTTTTGCGGAAAATGTCAAGAATACCATGGGCAGACAGAAAAACCAATGACCAAGTCTTACAAGAAACAAATGAAAATCGTAAACTACTTAGAGAAATTAGACGTAGGCATTCAAAAATGTTTGGTCACGTTATGAGAGGAAATAAATTGAAGAACTAGGTGACCACTGGCATGATCGAGGGGAAGAGAGCAAGGGGAAGACAGAGAAGTAAATGTATGGATGGCTTGCCACGTGGTATGGTCGAGACACGAATGTTGAGCCGATCCACGACTCTGGTGATAGAGTGAGATGGCGAATCATGTCCCCGCACGCTTATCGGCATGGCGCATGATAAATGAATTCCATAGCAATTGGAAATCAAAATGAGTAGGCCTTACGACTTCAGTCCTGGCAACCTTTTTAGGACAGACAACCTACACACGGGTAGACAAAGCCTGTAACTGTGGATGGAGTCTGTCTGGAGGATGCAAACATTACCCGCATGCATGCCGAAGTCGGACACTGACCTGCTATGTGTATAACTAGGAATGTCGCATTTCCCTCGACAGGGGAGAGAAGAATGAACCATTCAAACTTAATAGGATGTGTGTAAGCCTACAATAATCATACAGTCTATATTCATCATCATCATTAAGTGCCATGCCTGTTGGCGTAGGCGTTCATAACTCTCTACAGATCTCGGTCTTTGATTTTATGGATCTACTCTGCTGTTGATATTCCTCCATGCCACCGTCTTAATCCATACAGCATCATTTCTCTTGGTCTGCCTCTGCCTCTTTTTCCCTCGATCTTTCCAGTTGTCACGATGTTCTCCAGTGCCTCTCTTCTCATCATATGACGAAAGAAAGCTGTTTGTCTGTTTCTTATTGTTGTATATATTATTCTAGTTTTATTAGCCTCTTTCAGGCAATCATTGTTAGTTACTTTGGCAGTCCATGTTATATAATATATTCATTCATTCATTCAGTAGCATGTCCTTTACAGAACCTTGCTCCCATAACAACCCTCCGGAAAACTTCTCGATCACAAGCAAGATGTCCCGCGTCTGATACACCCATCTGGAGATATATAATATATAATATATTAGCAGTATTATATGCGAAGGTTTCTATCCCAAAAAAGAATAATTGTTAATTATGGAGCTTGTATTCTTAATCTTTTATTTCCCAACTGTATTTATAGCAACGCTCTTTAGAGATGTAACAAGCTCGAGTTGACTGCTGCTTAGCCTAAATATGGTCAGATGTATGTAGAGAAGTGTAAGCAGAAAAAGAAGATTATATTTATCATGCTAAACTCCCTTGATCAAATGACCGCATTGTCTACGTAGTATGCAACATGAATAGTACATAACTTATTAGTATTCCATGTGGTTGAACATTTTATGAGAGTTATACTTGTGCCCTTCTAGTTTATGTTATTATCAAATCAAGACCGTGTGCCTTTCACTTATATGTTCATTCACACTCAACATTTTCTTGAAGATAATTAAGCCGACAGTGTTGGTCTATAACACATATTGATGGTTACATGCTGATACGCTGTTAAGATGTATAGATGTACGAGGATGTGTGGTTGTTGTCCTATAATTGTCATGTGCTAGAGTACAGCCCAGACAGCCTCCCTGAAGAGTGAGATTTATATTCAGTTTCACTATGGTGATCACTTGCTGGTCCAATGTGCTCATTCATTGCCATTCTGATGTAGGTGCCGAATGGTATATACTGGCTTGGAAGTCATTGGAGCCCCGTAGAAGTGGAGCGTCCCATAAATTCAGAACTCAACAGTCCTTCACTACCACTGCTAAGTTAACAATTTTAGTTCACTGAAGCCAATATGTCATCGACTTCACTTGTCCAAAGATTTAGCATAGTCCACCATAGCAGATTCATGATAACGGCACAAGATCTTAAGCAGTACGTATGTTAATGAATACAAACATAACACAAGGTTTGTATATTTCTGAACTAGTTTATTAGTTTAACATCATGATACGAATAGCTGTTGGAAATGTATGGTACATTTCTTTCCTTATTCGTCCTGATAGGTACATGATAGTTTCCTCACAGTCTCCTGCAACTTAAAAATATATATGTATATATATAAACAAGCAATGTAATTCTCTAGGCTATATACTGTTCTCTTATCTACAGGCATTTAAACAATTTGTTTTATGTTCGCGATAGTCTATAAACATAAAAAGGTGACGGAAGAATTGTGGGTACCTCCATTTAATTCTTTGTCCTCATCTATTTATTTAGATAATGGGTTTACGATATATAAACCAAAACAAAACAATCAAACGAAAACACACCAAACAAAAATAACGGATACCATAAGGGGCATTGGGCTTATGTCGCTGGACCAATATTTGTATAGACCAATCGTCGCTCGTGAGTTGTATTGACGGTATCGCACTGTTTACTTCACAAGATAGTTCCTACTTCCCAAAATAGTTCCTGCTTTCCAAGATAGTTCCTACTTTTGAAGAAAGTTCCTACTTCCCAAGATAGTTCCTTTTTCCCAAGGTAGTCCCTATTTCCCAAGATAGTTCCTACTTTCCAAGATAGTTCCTTCTTCCAAAGATAGTTCCTGCTTCCCAAGATAGTTCATACTTCCCATGGTAGTTCATACTTCCCATGGTAGTTCATACTTCCCAAGATAATTTCAACTTCCCAAGGGAGTTCCTGGTACGCAAGTTAATTCCTACTTCCCAAGATAGTTCCTACTTCAGAAGATGGTTCCTACTTCCCAGGATAGTTCCTACTTCCCAAGATAGTTCCTACTTCCCAATATAGTTCCTATTTCCCAAGATAGTTCCTGTTTCCCAAGATAGTTCCTACTTCCCAAAATAGTTCTTACTACCCAAGACAGTTCCTACTTCCCAGAATAGTTCCTACTTCCCAAGATAGTTCCTACTTCCCAATAGTTCCTATTTCCCAAGATAGTTCCTGTTTCCCAAGATAGTTCCTACTTCCCAAAATAGTTCTTACTACCCAAGACAGTTCCTACTTCCCAGGATAGTTCCTACTTCCCAAGATAGTTCCTACTTCCCAATATAGTTCCTATTTCCCAAGATAGTTCCTGTTTCCCAAGATAGTTCCTACTTCCCAAAATAGTTCTTACTACCCAAGACAGTTCCTACTTCCCAAGATAGTTCCTACTTCTCAATATAGTTCCTATTTCCCAAGATAGTTCCTGTTTCCCAAGATAGTTCCTACTTCCCAAAATAGTTCTCACTACCCAAGACAGTTCCTACTTCCCAGGATAGTTCCTATTTCCCAAGACAGTTCCTACTTCCCAAGATAGTTCCTATTTCCCAAGATAGTTTTTACTACCCAAGACAGTTCCTACTTCCCAAGATAGTTCCTATTTCCCAAGACAGTTCCTACTATCCAAGACAGTTCCTACTTACCAAGATAGTTCCTATTTCCCAAGGCAGTTCCTACTTCCCAAGATAGTTCCTATTTCCCAAAATAGTTCTTACTTCCCAAGGCGGTTCCTACTTCCCAACATAATTCCTACTACCCAAGACAGTTCATACTTCCCAAGATAGTTCCTACTTCCCAACATAATTCCTACTACCCAAGACAGTTCCTACTTCCCAAGATAGTTCATATTTTCCAAGACAGTTCCTACTTCCTAAAATAGTTCCTACTACCCTAGACTGTTCCGACTTCCCAAGATAGTTCCTATTTCCCAAGATCGTTCGTACTTCCTATAATAGTTCCTACTTCCCAAGATAGTTCCTACTTCCAATAATAGTTCCTATTTCCCAAGATCGTTCGTACTTCCTATAATAGTTCCTATTTCCCAAGATAGTTCCTACCTACCAAGATAGTTCCTATTTCCCAAGATAGTTCCTACTTCTCAAGATAGTTCCAATTTCCCAAGATAGTTCTTACTTCCCAAGATAGTTCCTACTTCCCAAGATGTTTTTAAACTTCGAATTCGCCCAAATATGGACCGAACCCCTGATCACTGGGTCGACAGGCAACATCTAGCTACTCGTTACAGCGACTCCCTAGTGCGCCTCATACTGTAGGCAAAAAGCAGCAGCTGATTTACTCACAGGATGTCCGGGCGACATTATATGGCGGAACTATATGGCTAAAATGCAGTGAGCGGATCTGTGGTATTTATATTGTCAGCATGTATAATTGTCTCTTCTAAAGAACCGAGTATCAGTTCTCAACAGCAGTATTTTTAATGACCGAATATCAGTGATCAAAAACAGTACTTCTAACGCAATGTTCCCTCACTTATTTAGACGGTGTCCATGTTGATAACTAGTAACATAGTTAAGTTAGCTGCATGTCCTTGACACGAGGTTGCAGTAAAACTCAGTATTTATTAGCTGTTTCTGTTTAACTATGCAGTTTTAGTTCAATACCTTGATATTGCTTTCAGAACTGCCAACGCTTCTTACGATTGAAATCAACGTGCAGTGGCTGATTTCAAACCCTCCACTCGGTATGTCTGAGAGTACACATGGCTGTCCCTATCTCCTAAGCCACAGATGCCGGTTCTAATATAGAACTGAATATCTATTTCTGACGAAACTATGACGTGTGGTATTACACGCTTATTTCTATTGAGACTCGGGCCGCTAATCAGAGCACGTCATTGTCTTCAGTGTTGTCTACCCTCAACCTATATGAAGTGTTTTTGAGATTTGTCTTTCACAGGTGCCCGCCCTCGGCCTCTAAGAGGTGTAATTAAACATTTCCCTTCACGGCTGCCCGTTCCCATCCTCTGCAAGTTAATTTTGAGATTCGAACTTGAGAGTTGCAAGTCGCCAACCTCTAGGAGATGTCGTGAGTATTTTTCTTTGAGGGTTGCCCACTCTCAATCTGTGTAACTGAGATTTACCCTTAAGGATTGCCTGTCTCAACCTCTACTGGGTGACACTGAGAATTTCCCGTGAGGTTTACCCGCCTTAAATTTAAGGAAGCTGTTGTGAGTTTTCCTTCATCGAGCTAAACTCTGATATTTCTTCTTATAGTCAGCAAAATATGAATCTGTTATAACACATGCATCATTCCTGAGGCAAAACACTGATGTCAGTCATGGATTATTTCATAATGGCTTATGAAGTCGGGGCCAGGAACTTCACTGTTACAAAAACTCACTCTTATGATAGCACACATTGGATGAGAAAGAATATAAAAGGCATAGCACTATAAAGATGAGGCAGGGCCCACCAACACCAAGATGAAACAGGGGATTAAATACACAGTGGACATGAGCATTTCCGAGGCGGGGTCGCTGGTAAAGGATAGAGACTTCCACGGCTGACCGCAATGAGGCCACGTTCTGCAAGGGACTCGACACATGAACTGAACTTAAATACAATGGAAGACCACTAGTCCTCACATGAGTAAAGCTCATACCAGCATAATTACAAAGTACTTTTCCAGGAACCTACAAGGCGAAATAAACAGCAGGAAACCTAACAACCTGCCCGATGTTCATCAGATGGAATCGGCAATTGAGCGGATGTTACAAACTTGAGCTGACTCTCAAGAAGACCCAGCATATAATGGGTGCAATGGAAAATTTAGGGAAGTATAACGTTCCGCGTGATACTGACCATATCAGCCACGAGTGCAGATCGGTATGTATAATATGGGTCTAGCACCATATGCCAAAAGGGATTTAAGGCGGTACAAGAGTCATTTACTTTATTTAACTTTGGTCAATCAGACGGAGAAGAGAATTAGAGACAGTGACGAATAAAATGGGAGAACACGGATGGAAATGCAAATATTAGCAATAAGTCACTGGCCTGGTTCAGATAAGGATCTATGCTCCGGTGGGGGACGACGAATAGAAGAAAAAAGACTAGTCATTAAGGTAACTAAATTGCATGTTCATAAATTGAAATGCATGCTCTAGGGCTTCGAATGTCTAAACATGTAAAGATAACTTACTTATTGCTAAGGTACATAGTTCTTCGATGCACAATAACTGTTGCAGGCCGCAACGACTTGCTGGTCTGGAAGTGTTCCACAAGCAGGACACAGAGTACCTACCGGAAGCTTAGCAAATTCGGCATTGTAATCTCTGAAAAAGAAATGCATACTTTGTTTCAACAGTACAAGGTCTGTAGTGATTGCAGCCAGCAATCTAGACAGGGTTGGGTTGGAGCCGTCATCAAGTAGCTGACTCTGTATATAATGTTGCTTTGGCTACAGCCCAGACACTCGCCTGCCCGTCATGGGTTCGATCCGGAACTGGAAGGATTTGGATGTTTCACGAGTGACCTGGACTCCCATGTCGACCCCGGCTAAAATGGGTTCCAAGAATGTCTTGGGAAATAAAGGCAGCGGAGTGATACTGACCACATCGACCACGGAGCACCGATTGGTTCATAAAATTACTAGTCTCGTACCGTATGACCGATGTGCCGAAAAGGACCATCACTTGTTCCATTATTGGTTACAGCCGCCGACAAGATTCTTGTCCAGTTCTCCTGTCCTCGAGCGGTATTTCAGTATTTTCTAACGCAGTTTTCCCTCTCATATTTAGACGGCGACAGTGTTGATGACAACTAACATAGTTAGTAAAATTGATTGCATACCCTTAACATAACGTTGCAATTAATCTCAGTATTTATTAGCTATTTCTGACTTACCAGGCAGTTTTAGTTCAATAGTTTGATATTCCTTTCCGAACTGCCGACACTTTTCATGTCATCTAACTCAACGCTCTCCGATCTGCTTCCAAATCTTCTGTGTCTAATTTGTAATCCTCGACTCGGTATGTGGGAGAACTGTAACACTGGGTGTCATTATCCTCTAAACCGGTTCTGATATAGAACTCAATATTTATTTCTGGCGGGACCAACCTCTGGTCACACTAACTCTTGATGGTTACCCGCCCTCCTGGCAAAGTGCTGTCCGCTCATTTCTATTGAGACTAGGGCCGCTAATCAGAGTACGTCATTTTATTTTAGAGTTGTCTGTCCTCATCCTCAAGGAGGTGTTTCTGAGATATGTCTTTCACTGGTGCCCGTCCTCAACATTATAGGAGGTTTACTTGAGACTTACTCTTCACAGGCGACCACCCTCCCCTCCAAGAGGTGTGTTGAGATTAGCACTTGAGAGTTGCCAGTCCTCAGTCTCTAGGAGATTTTGTGAGAACTTTACCTTGAAGGTTGCCAACCTTCAACTTCCTGTGTAACTGAGATTGCCCCTTTAGAATTGTACGTCCTGAACCTCTAGTCTAGAGAGTGTAGTTGAGGTTCCTTGTATGATAAAACGTCCCTATGCTCTGGAAAACGTTGCGAGTTTTCTTTCATGAATCTGTTATAGCACATACATCATCCATGTGGAAACACATTGATGTCAGTCATGGATCATTTCATAATGACTAAAGAAGTTCGGAATGTCTAAAATTGTAAAGATAACTTACACCGCAGGCGCAGGTTTCCAGTTCTGTGAAGTACAGTAGCTCTTGCAAGCAGCGGCTTGTTTCTGGTCAGCAAGCCCTCCACACGCGGGACACAGCTGCGCTATCGGATACTTAGCAAATTCGGCATTCATATCTCTGAAATAAGAAACGCATACTTTGTGTCAAAAGCACAAGATATGTATTGAAAGCAGCCAGCAATCTAAACAAGGTGGAGATGGAGCCATCATCAAGTAGCTGACCCTGTGTGTAATGTTGCTCTGATTACAGCCCAGACACTCTCCTGACAATCATGAGTTCGATTAACAGCACGGAGGATTTCAATTTTTCAGAGTTGATCTGAACTGCCATGTCGATCCAGTTAAAACTGGGCACCAAGAATGTCTTGGGAATTAAATAGTGACCATAATAATCACCGAGTACAAATTGGTTCATAAAAATAAGGATAGAATAGCAAATGCCTCCTGATATGCCGGAATGTGTGTACAAGAAACCATTACTTGTTCCATTACTGATTACAGCCCACCGAAAGGATTCTTTAGCCTTTGCCAGTGCACCTGACCCCGAGTAGGTCTCCCAGGTCTCTTCCTCCAGGAACCGTGCCGTCCATCACTGTTCTGTCCATGACAGCGTGTCGTTTAAAATGTCCAAAGTGTGTCTTTTTCTGAGAAATGATGCTGTGTATAAGCCAGTTGTTTTGGATGTTTAGATCTTGTAAAATGTCAACTGTTGTCATTGTCTTGGTCACCGGTATTTTAGTTGGTTGGTTGGTTGGTTGGTTGGTTGGTTCGTTCGTTCGTTCGTTCGTTCGTTCGTTAGTTGACAGATCATCCTCATTTGCACATCGATCCATTCAACCGGCATTCTAGAGATAGAGAATATGATACAACAGACGATGCCATCAGGTTGGAATAATCACTTGTCTGTTTGTTTATGTTAGTAGAGTAACATCTGGTCAGTCTGCTAACCTGGCTTATTTAAAATGCAAAGACTTGCAACACTGCAACCAACCATGCAATTCATAACCGGCGACTAAGGGAAACTGCGTGATAGTGAATACTTCATTATGTAAGAAAAATGAATGATAAAATCTAACCAATCATGAACAAGTATTCAAGTGAACTGGACGAGGGTCTTAAGAGAAGAAGAAGAAGAAGAAGAAGAAGAAGAAGAAGAAGAAGAAGAAGAAGAAGAAGAAGAAGAAGAAGAAGAAGAAGAAGAAGAAGAAGAAGAAGAAGAAGAAGAAGAAGAAGAAGAAGAAGGAAAAAAGAAGAAGATGAAGAAGAAGAAGAAGAAGAAGAAGAAGAAGAAGAAGAAGAAGAAGAAGAAGAAGAAGAAGAAGAAGAAGAAGAAGAAGAAGAAGAAGGAGGAGGAGGAGGAGGAGGAGGAGGAGGACGACGACGAGGACGATGTGGAGAAGGAGTAAGGCGGGGGAGGAGGAGGAAATGGAGGAGGAGGAGGAGGAGGAGGAGTGCAACAGCAACAGTAACAACAACAACTACTACCAAAAAACACAACAAAAGCAAGAACTAAAATACGACCAGGAAAGTATGAATGATGTCAATTAAGAAAGCGAGAAAGTAAGAACGAACGGAAGAAAGAGAGAGCGAGAGAAATAAAGAAAGAAAAAAACAAACAAAAACAAAACAAAAACAACACCCTTGTATAGGGGAGTGATGACTTCCAGGAGTCGACGTCAGTGTGTGGAACACTAAGACCTGATTGCTTTCACGGGCCGGACAGTATTTTTGCCAAAGAAGGAAAGATAATACAACCCCCTCTGTCATCCATCAGATGTCTACTTCACAGCGTCAAACATTCACCAGCATGTAGAAATCGAACAGGGCATGTCGTGTTGGTGGCCGATCTGGCCAAATGTGAAAATATAGAAAGCTCTCAAAAATAATATCGGTCAATCAATCAAGTGTTGTCTCCACAGTGAAGGTTGGCTGCAATGGATCTCCAGCACTGTCTGTCTCTCGCCTTGACTGTGCATTCTGTCAGGCTGATGTTCGTTAATCTCTTGATGATACCAATGAACAAGTAAATCAAGAAACAAATGAAGATCGTAAACTGATTAGAGACATTAGACGTAGACAGTCAACATATTTTGGGCATGTTATGAGAAAAAATGACTAGGAGAACTTCGTGACAACTGGCAAGATCGAAGGAAAGAGACCTAGGGGAAGACCGAAAAGTAAATACCTGGATGGCTTAGCCACGTGGTATGGTCGAGACAGCAATACGGAGCTGATCCATGACTCTGGTGATCGAGTGAGATGGCAGAACAAGACCGCCCACGCTTATCAGTATGGCTCATGATGGATGGGTGGATCATGTCTTTTAACGTGGCCGAAATATTTCACTTGTCTCCTCTTTATTTCTTTCATCAACTCTCTCTTCATGCCCAGTTTTTCTAGAACCTCTGCATTTGATTGTTTTTGTCTCCGTGAATTACAACATATTCGTCTGTGTATCCACATCTCCAGGGCCTCTATTCGACTTTCTAGTTGCCTGTTCATTGTCCATGCTTCCGCTTCATTCAGCAGGGTTGATATATGCGTAGCATTCGACAAGTCTCACTTTTAATGCGTTGTTAATCTCTCAAGATGTTAATACTGATTTCATGCCATTGAAAGCATATCTGGCCATTCCTAGACTCTTTTCGATTTCTATTTCACTTCTGCCATCATATGTTATTTTATATCCAATATAGGAAAAACGTGTTACTTGTTCTAGTATCTTCCTGTTTACTGGTATGTTCATTGATGACCTTTCCTTTCGACTGCTAATTAAAATAGTTTTCATTTTTTGGATGTTAATGTCTAAGCCGCATTCTGTACTATGCGTATTTACTTGTTCCACTAGATCTTGTACTGCGTTGTGGTAAACGCTCCCAAGGTGGCCAGAGGAAACGCTTTAAAGACACTCTGAAAATTTCAATGAAGGCTTTTGGAATTCACCATGACACCTGGGAGGCTGCAGCCAGAGACCGAAATTCGTGGCGTGCATCATTACGCAAGGGTGCAGTCATATGTGAGGCAACCAGGACTGCAAGACCCGTGAAGAAAAGGCAGGACAGAAAAACCACTGCAGGAAATCCTCCTCCAGAAACGTCAAGCATTCCTTGCCCACATTGTCAAAGAACATTTCGAGCCAAAATAGGCCTTATCAGCCATCTTAGAACCCACGGCTCCATACCTTCAACCCTACTGGATGAAATGAATGGTCATCATCATTCTTGATGGACAAACAACAGATCTTGTAACTCTTGCTCGCTTTCTGCTAGTAAATGTGTATCGTCAGGATATCTAAGATTGTTTATGATTCTTCCATTGATGTGAACTCCAGGCAGTTCAGCTTGTTTAAAAATTCTTTCTGTGTGTAGGTTGAAGAAGCTTGGGGACAGCACACATCCCTTCTGTACTCCTCTTTTTATCTTTATATCCGACGAATAGTTATTACCGCATCTAATAGACGCCACTTGTTCTCAGTACAAGTTACTAATAAGTCTGATGTCCTTTCCGTCTACTCCTATATCTTGAAGGCATGTAATTATTCGCTCGTGTTGCACTCTTATCAAAATCTTTCTTGTAGTCTATGAAACAAACATATATAATTTTCTGAACATCTATATATTTTTGAATTAACATCCTCAAACAGATAATTGCTTCTCTGGTGCCGCTATTTTTGCGGAACCAGAATTGTTCTTCAGCTACTCCTCATCAATTTTATGTTGAATTCTTTCTTGTTTGACCTTGAGTAGTATCTTAGTTATGTAGCTCAATAAGCTAATAGTTCTGCTGTAATCCTCACAAACAACAGCTGTTGGCTTCTCCGGTAGTGTGATGAACATGGATGTTTTTAAGTCCTTGGGGATGTTATATATATATATATATATATATATATATATATATATATATATATATATATATATATATATATATATATATATATTGCCGGCTTCGTGGCTTAGAGGTTATGACTTTTCTCCGTAATCTCGTATACTCTCGTAGGTAACGCGATGTCGGTGAGAATCAGCAGTGGTTCGAATCGCATCGGTAAATTGCGGGGTATGTGAGCCGGCCGCTCAGAAAGCAATGGCAAACTACTGAGCGTAATCTTGCCAAGAAATCAATATACAGCTGAAAGATGCTGGTGTTGATAGCGATGTCCTGTAAAGGATATGCAACCAAATATATATATATATATATATATATATATATATATATATATATATATATATATATATATATATATATATATATATCATTACATAATTCTATGATAAAATAAATGCCAAAGCTGGATAAGGATTTTATCATTTCTGTTGTTATCTTGCCAGGACCTGCAGCGATTTCTTCTTTCATCTTTTTCATAGCCTTCTCTACTGCAGCCTTTAATATGTTTGTCCATCATGAGCATTATACAATGTTGGTTTCTTGACCCTGCTGTGTCCATGTACATCTGTGTACTCTGTCCACCGTTTTATTCCATCCATCCATCATGTGCCATGTCGGTAAGCGTGGGCGGTCATGTCCTGCCATCTCACTTGATCACCAGTGTTGTGGATCAGCTCCGTGTTCCTGTCTCAACCATGCCATGTGGCCAATCCATCCAAGTATTTACTTCTCGGTCTTCCCCTTGGTTTCTTCCCTCCGATCTTGCAGTTGTCACCAAGTTTTCCAAGTCATTTCTTCTCATAACATGCCCAAAATATTTTGACTGTCTACGTCTAATGACTCTAATCAGTCTACGCTCTTCATTTATCTCTTGAAGGACTTGCTCGTTGGTTTTTCTGTCCGTCCATAGTATTCTTTGCATTTTCCTCAGAAACCACATTTTCACAGCCATCTGCTGTTTTTCAGCTTGACTGCTTATTGTCCACGCTTCACATCCATACAGGTTCTATGTAGCACCGCAACACTCTTTTTCTCGTTTCAATTGATAGTTTGTTTTTTTGTTTGTTTGTTTTTTTTTTGTTTTTTTTTTAGTCGTTGGATCAACATCATGGCACACGGTTTAACCCATATGTGCTCCTAACTCAAACCTGAGTTTGGAGAAACTCAGCTCAATGCACGAACTCCGTTGCATCGGCGAGGATCCTGAAATGCTTCTTGATTATCTTTGATAATGCTTGATATCTTTTTATTGGTCAGTATGTTTTTCATCTGGCAAAAGGCTACCTTCGTAATGGCAATTCTCGTTCTAATCTCGTCAAGGCATCTCCCATCAGATGTTATGACTGTGCCGAGATAACAGTATTGATTCACTTGTTTAAGAATATGCCCATCTACTCGTATATCACATTGTGGTATTTCCTTCTTCCCAGTGACGACCACAATCTGTGTCATCTTAATATTCAGTTCTAACTCTAGTTGTTCACTGTGTGCAACAACCACATCTTCAACATTTTGCAGGTCCTGTTCATTGTCTGCAATCAAGACTGTATCATCTGCATATCTAATGTTATTGATGTATCGTCCCCCAATGTTGATTCCTTCCATATCTACTGTATTTTTGAATATATTGTTACTGTGCAGGGAAAAAAGATCCGGAGACATTACACATCCCTGTCTCACACCTCTTTTAATAGGCTGATATTGACCTACATCGTCATCAATTCTGATAGCAGCTTGTTGTTTCCAATATATGTTTTTTTACAAGTCTAAGGTCGTTTTATTATGTTGGTGTTATCAATTATAATTTATCGATATTTTCCACTGATACAGCCGTTTCCTGTTATATTATATTTCTTCTTTGTAAATCTTTTTATATGTTCATGTAATTCTTTCGAGCTGTGGTTTATTTCCATATCCTCTATTTCTTTGCAATTCTTTTTTTTCTGGGACCACTCTTCTTTTGCAAATCTGTAAATATGTGACGTATTTCTCTATCTATTAATATATTCTCTGGAGTGTTCTTTGCTTTCTTTCTTTGGGTCATTTTGCTCAAGATTTCATCGGGTATCCATAAACGTTTTTTTTTTTCTTATTTATCTTCACTGGCAAGGTGATATTTGAAATGTGTATACTAGTTTTTACACATTCCCATTTTGTATTACCTTTATCCTCAGGATTTTCAACGATTAGCTTATCATATTTATTTTTTTATTCAACCAAGAATAGTTGACTTATGTGTGGTTGTTTCAGTGCCGATATATCTATTTGAGGTGTCTTCGAAGTCCTTATTTCTGTGATTTTTAAGTTTTATTTGTATATTTAAGACTTTTTTCACATATCCTTTACAGGACATCGATGACAACATTAGCATCTTTCAGCTGACTGTTGGTTTCTTGGCACGGTTACGCTCAGCAGTTTGCCATTGCTTTCTGAGCTCACCGGCTCACCGGCTCACCGGCTCGGTATCTTACCGACACGGAGAGAACCGCTACCGATTCTCGCGAACGTCACGTTACATGCGAGAGTATGCGAGATTACGGAGAAAGTCGTGTAAACTCTAGACCAGGGAGACGGGCATTTTTAAGACTACAGAATTGAATATTATTAGCTTGTGCTGTTCTAGTCTCAGAGATGTGGCTTACTGAAGACTGCTAACATTTCCAAAGAATGCCAACACAAGTAAACTAAACTTTTTTAATGAGGCTGAGACACAAAGAAGACTTATCACAAACTCCAGAGGAAATAATCATTTTGGGGGAAATTATTAGAAAGCAAACGTAGAATACGCTGTATTGTCTAGAAAGACTTGAGGAAATAGAGACAGAAGAAAACACACACACATACACAGAGAGAACGAACAAACGAACGAACGAACAAATTTTATTTTAAAAGGGTAACAAATTGGGCACGCAGGCCCGTCTTACATTCGGCTATCGGAGACAGACAGACAGACAGACAGACAGACAGACAGACGGACAGACAGACAGACAAGCAGACAGACAGACAGACAGACAGACAGACAGACAGACAGACAGACAGACCGACCGACCGACCGACTGACCGACCGACCGACCGACCGACCGACCGACCGACCGACCGACCGACCGACCGACCGACCGACCGACCGACAGACAGACAGACAGACAGGCAGGCAGACAGACAGGCAGACAGACAGACAGACAGGCAGGCAGACAGACAGACAGACAGACAGACAGACAGACAGACAGACAGACAGACAGACAGACAGACAGACAGACAGACAGAGAAGATTCGTGATATTCCTGTGTCATGTACGAATCGATGCATGATGATGGAGATTGCAAGATGTGGAGAAGCATGATCGCCCAAACCAGTCGGCTAGGAATGTGATGGTAATGGTGATACTGACGATGATGGTGATGCGATGACAATGATGATGATGCGATGACAATGATGATAATGGTTATGATGATGATGATGATGATGATGATGATGTGTGCATCTGCTATAAACGCATATTTTAAGCCTCGCCAGTGCTATGAAGTTCGTGCTCGGTCCTGTGTACCTTTTTTATGATGTTCGGGATGAGACAGGAGCAATTATTTTGATAATTGTGTGCAATGACAGTGATCTTTAACAAACACCAATCTTCCGTAATGTGCCCTGGCCTACAAATACACATCACACAATGAGGTTGTAATGAGATGGAGGACTCTTGATTACTTCGAGTCAACGGGAAAGTTGGAGGTGAAGAGAGACAAAGGGAGACCAAGAGAGAACAGATAAGGTGTGTTAAAATTGCCGCGCTTACTGATATATAAAGACATACAATACTCACTTCGCCTCAGTCTTCCCTGACAACCCGCTAGTGAGGCTAGATAGAAGTCCGAGCACCGTGTCCAACAGACCACCAAGTATACCAGTTATTGTTCCAATAAGGCCACCAAGAAGTCCACCTTCCTCTCCACCAAGAATCCCGCCAAGAAGTCCACCTCCTTCTTTACCTCCACCCAAAATTCCTCCAAGAAGTCCACCTCCTTCTTTACCTCCACCCAAAATTCCTCCAAGAAGTCCACCTCCGTCTTTTCCTCCACCTAAAAGGCCAGGAAGAAGTCGCTTTTCCATTTCTTTAGATTCACTCACTGGTGATGCAATGGTTACTGCCACCAAGAGCACCAGCAGATATAGAGATTGCATCTGTGAAAGAAACATATGAAACATGGGCAAGTGACGTTTACGAATGAATAGAGAACACAACAGGAGAGCTCGACAAAAGTATAGTCACATAAAGATGTTAGCGAACGTTTCAACTAAAAGCTCTAGCATGAAACACATAATAAAAATACTTAGCTAGAAAACTGAAACATCACAGTCATAAATTAATAATCCCTTAATACCTTCTACTTCGTACATCTGAACTGTTTATTTTGGATGTAATGGCACAGTAGAGCTGTTTAAAGCAGAACTGTGATATCTGCTCCTATCGGCCGACACATCCGACTTGTTCGATGGCGCGTTGACCGGGTTAACCTTCCCAGATCCCGGTACGTAGACGATATGACATAAACAAATAACGTACGCAGAAACACTACACAGGCTGTTAATGTAAAGGTAATGAAATAATTAACATTCGATTATAATGCCAGTAAAACATCATTGTAATACAAATGCTTGTAAGATGTTAAGTATGATCAACAATGTGTGAACACAAGAAGTACACGAATGTTACCTTATACTGTTGCTGAATCTTCAGTAGTTACACAGAGAATACGGTGTCTGCTTGAAGATGGTCCACTACAAATGCAACCGCCGAGGGTATGGCTTTTATACCGTTGGAGCCTGATGTGGCACCTGATAGAAGCAACTATTCCTCACGTTTACCTGACAGAATGATATCTATCTGTGAAGCACACTTTGATTTGCTGGAAGATTGTATCAATGGACAGTTTAAAATTCTGCTTTTGACAAGTCTCTGGTTGTATTTGCTTTAGGGCTCATTGTATATACAACTGAAATCGCGTTAACGACACTTGCTACTGCAGGCTGGGCGATGATTATCGTACAACTGTAAGTGTTTGTAGCACCTTTACTTGTTGATTCCAGTCGATAGTCCACATGGAAACACCTGGCGACCTTACGAATTCAGTTGAATTTAGTCAGAGCTGAAATGACTGCACTTGGGGCGCTCTCATATTCATCAAGTACTAATCTTCAACAACCGCCGAAGGGTTCCAATACTGATGTACTAGTTGCAGTTTGCCGGCTTCCTGGCCTAGAGGTTAGCGACTTTTCTCCGTAATCTCGTATACTCTCGTAATTATCGTGACGACGGTGAGAATCACCAGTGGTTCGAATCGCGTCGATAACTTACGGGGTATGTGAGCTGGCCGCTCAGAAAGCAATGGCAAACTACTGAGCGTAATCTTGCCAAGAAATGAACAATCAGCTGAAAGTTGGTGATGTTCTCAGCAATGTCCTGTAAAGGATATGCAAACAACAACAGAGTTGCAGTCTGATTATTTGTCCGCCTGGCCTTCCCTCGCTATATCGGGTGTCGGCCAGATCCTCTAGTCACTCCACTATTCTCTACAGGCCATGATGATTTACTTGTTCCTCGACACTGTACACATTATCCCTAAGAGCCCTGGCCACAACTGCCGTATCATGCATGTTAAGGTCTAACTAGAGAATTACAATGGGTTAGCGTTTTAAAAGCGTTAAACAACGGCGTACAGTTGGAAAGAGACTAGGGAGAAGGAACACAATAACAAGATTAATGGAATCTGGTCTAGCGAGTTAGAGAGAGAGAGAGAGAGAGAGAGAGAGAGAGAGAGAGAGAGAGAGAGAGAGAGAACAAAGACTCAAAACAAAGAGGGAGAATACAACTCACATAGTGGAAAGGTCAGACAGGTGTCAAGTAAAAATTAAGGGGAACACATATCAAATCATTCCAGTACAGTATTGTCACAACAATCACCAAGCTGTTCTCTGATCATCATTGTCATCCTAGACAGCAACTTGATTCAAGCTATTTCATCAACGTTGTCCCTCTATCAACTCACTTCTGTTTACATCATCTCTGTATGTTTTTATCCTGTTGAACACGGCGCATTGAAAGGATGACAGTCAGTCTGTATGTACGACTGGGAGGTCGATTTACTTTCTAGTATGCGTTAAAAGGTAACAGTTTTGACAGAACAGGTAAGTGCGCATTAAGTGTTCTATGGAAGAACATCTCTTGTTGTATAGAAGAGGCTGTTGACTGTCGTGAAGCAGTGTTCATGAATCCCGCTGACATATTGTGGTATGTTAAGTTGAGTGGAGATATAAATATCCCCAAACAGGGATTGCCGACTACTAAATGAAAAACCAGAAGTGGCTCGCAAGACTCCTTAGTTATTAACTGTATCAGACAACTCTAGCAGACTTACACTAAGAGATCAAGTAAGATTTCCAGATAGAAGGCCAAGAGAGTACAGGAAAGGCACTGCCTTCAGAGAGGATAATGCTCACTCTTGTAGGACTGAAGACGAGACGTATCCCTGCCACACACCTCTCCTGTTCTGTTAAATGATGTTGCCCCAGAGAGCGTTATAGCACTATCACACTACTGTTTACCACAGTTACAACCACGTAATTCTGATAAACATTTTGCTAACTACTTGGTAAAATTAAAATATGATTCGGATTATGTGCGCAACTGGCAATAGTTTCTAGTGTGTTAAAGTCTTGTAAGTCTTTCTGTTCACTTGGCATTTATTTTGGCGTTTGGTATATTTTTTGGGTGAATTGTTTGGTACTCATTTGTCAAACAATGCTAGGGTGGTACAGCTGAGTACTGAGCAGCCAGAGCTCAAATCAGGTCTTCATACTTCACTGCAGTAGAAAGGTGAGAACCCTCTGCATTCACTGGTGACCTCAATAATTATGACACAGATGTACCCCATATAGGAACAAACCGTGAAGACCACCAATAACACACCACCTGTTTTAGATACAAGAACACCAAACATGTAACAGCCCTCATAATAAAGTTGTGTATCCTATCTGGTTTCTTGCCAAGGTTGGTCTTATCCTTGTATGCTGCTTGTAGGGTGCAATAGTCGCACACAAATTCCATACATCGTCTGCTACTTAACTGTTGTTTACCCTTAAGGTCAGATGCTGTCCAAATGACTTGATGCAATGAATATACACGCACAAAGATAGATATTAAACTACTGATAGATGTAGCCAACATCTCATGTCAACAAGACATGTCCCATCATATGTATGCAATGAGTCTCTCAATCCCGTAATATGCAAATGCCCAAGTCATCTAGTTTACTGGGCGCAACTAGATAATGATGATATCCATACCATATCCTGGTGATACCTCTTCTTCAGTTAGATGTCGGCACACAAGTATACTTTCACGTCTCCCATAATCTGCCAAATTGATATAATTTTAAGTATTTTATTAGGGGAACGAACGAACGAATGAACTTTATTTTCAAAGGGTAACAAATTGGGCACGCAGGCCCGTCTTACATTCGGCCCTTCCAATCACTCATCTTTCGTTCATCAGTGCATAGTGCATTCACAAAGGAAAACAACCATTGTCAAATGAATGTTGTAAACATAAACAATGCATGTTACCATGTTATGAGATAACTCCAACCCATCCCCTATCCATCCGCGTGTCCCCCTCACACACACATCCACCACCCAACCACACACATACCCACAAGCACATACATTCCCCCATCCATCCACTCATCCCCCAACCCACACATCTCACACAACACCACGTACACCATCTCCCCACCCACACACACATCTCCCACCCACCATACATCCCTCCACACACATCCAACACCCACCCACACACAAACCCAGGCACACATGCATGCATCCACCCATCCATCACCCACCCACACATCCCCCCACCTTTACACATCTGCCCACTCACACGCACACATCCTCCACCCATCCCATAACCTACCAACACTCACCCACCTACATATCCTCCGCCACCCAACCACACATCCCAACCACACAGCCAAACATACATTCCCCCAACCACATATACAATACCCACACAACATATTCCCGCCAACTCACATATCTCGCTCCTACCCACACACAAAACCTGCACCCATCCACACATCCCTCATGTACACACATCCTCCACCAACACAATCTCCCCCACCCACACATCCCACACCCACACACACATCCCCCACCACCCCCAACCTACGCACACTCACCCTCCCACACATCCTCTACCCAGTCACTCGCAAACCACCCTATCCCCCATCTCCAATCCACAATAACGCATCCCTTAACTACACATCTCACCACCCATGCACTCACACACACACATCCCCACATCCATACACACATCCCCACCCACTAACACATTCCTTATCCAAAAACACACACCTCCCACCTACACAAACCCCACTACCCACATATACCCAACCCACACATATCCACCGCTCACACACATCTTCTCACTCACACACACATCCCCACCCATACACTCATCTCTGACACACATCTACCCACTCACGTACTCATGCATCAACCACTCACATCCACACATCACTCACCCACCCATGTACATATGCATATCTCATCTACCCTCCCACCCACACACACCCAAACAACCCAGCCAAACACACATCCCCAATCCTCACATACATCCTTCATCCACCCGCATATCCAACACCTCCCCCACCCCTCACACATCTCCCCTCCCACACAACACAACACGCATAAACACATTTCCTCGCATACACCCCCCCCCCATATGCATTCCCCATACACATCCCCGCTCACACATTCTCAGCCACACACAATCTCTCACCCACACACACACATGCCCCACCTACAAACATCCTCACCACCCACACATACATCCTCTACCCACTCACATTTACCCCATCCAAACTCACATACTCCCACCCACACAGACATATCCCATTCACAGGCACACCCCCACACCCAACCCCCATACCTATCCCCCAAACCCATCCTCCAACCCACACACATCTCCCCCACAACCATTCACTCACCCAAATACACATTATCTACCCACACCCCAACCAACAAAAACCCACATACTTCCAACCATCCTCCCAAATATTCCCACCCACACATACATCCCTCACACACACACATACATCCCCCACCGACCACACATCCCTTCACCCATCCGCACATCACCCATCAACCCAGACACCACCCCACACATCCCCCACACACAACCCCTCCACACATACATTCCCCACACCCACACACACACACAGATCCCTCATATACACACCCACACACACATCCTCACATCTAGACACATATAAATAAGAACATTGCATTTGGAAATTATAAAATAGTGAAGAAGATATCTTAGTAGATCACCTCATTAATTGTCGAATAAATAATGGGAGACAACAAAGCAAATGCCCAATTCCCCAGACAGAAAATAGACTGTCATTAATCTTCATAGCTATTCGCTTTTAAAGACAAAGTCTCAAAACCCTATTCCAACATACAGAGTAATAATGAATGGGTTTACATCCCTCCGTACTGTCCTAACTTTTACTGATGTTACTACAAGAATATCTTACTCCTGTTCTCTAAACTGGCACACGTTATTCCGTAATATGAATTCGCACAGTGCACGGGTGGTTCCCTATTTCAAGTGACCCATAATCTACTTCTGCATTCTGTTGATAAAACCCAGGATATCCATTCCCACAGGTAAGAAGTTTATCTCCCACATGTTGCCATAATTGTTCCATTTAATCTGTCTGGCTTTATAATTACTGTCTACGTAGGTCAAAATTTCATTTAGCAGTCTATCTGTTTACACTGCATTCCATTTCGCCGCAGACTCCTGTGTTGATACTTTGTGCTATTAAAGAAAGCATTGCGTGTTGCATGAGGATTTTTCCGAATTAACTTAGACAATTAAGTTTGATGAGAACGTGATAAGAACGTCGTGGTTAAAACGTCATGTACAAGGTTCCCCTCTAAGGCAGACCATCCTAGGGAGAAATGGAATATCACCAAACTGCCATTTTCTGAATCCTCAAATCTACTCTATCTCTTCCTCGTTATTTCCTTTTGGCTCTGGTACTGTTAAAGTATCAGGAACAGGATGTCGACTGATGAAGTCTGCTCCAACATTCACTTGTCCAGGTACATATTCATTCTCAAAAGAATATTCTTGTAAAAGCAGTGACCATCTCATAAGTCTTGCATTCACGTTTTTTGAAGCTTCTAGGAACATTAATGGTTGATGATCGCACTGTATAGTGAAATGCATTAATTATACATAAGCTAGACATGTTTCATCCTATCTCTTTCCTCTTGTACATTGCCGTGTTTAGGTAAAGCATAAACAGCCAGAGAGTGCACGTTTATGGGCTTCGTATATCAAGATTAAAATGGACTATGTTATTCCAAATGTCCATCATTTACATGGTCGGTCTCTTCTTATGGTTTCAATTGGTCAGTTCATGATTACTTCGTTGTAGTATATTGTTAGATTAAAGCCTAATTGCATGGCAGAACCATTTCTATTGATGTTTTATGATAAAATCAAGGACTACAATAATCCTTTCATCAGTCTAATGTCATCACTTCTGAATTTCTCTCTTCTTGATGCATCGAGTAATCTACTCAGGAATCTCATTTCCATTGTTGGGATTATTCGTAACTGTTTTTCTGTCATTGCCCATGTTTTGCATAGAGTATTTAATATTAACACAAAATCGGTCAAATATCAATCACATCGGACCGTAATGACGTACCTAGTATATACCAATATGTACAGAAAAGATGTGATTTGTGATATCGTATGTGGCAGTGTAATAGACAGGTATTTCATTTGAAGAACCATTTGATCACTAATATTCAAGTATGTATGTATGTATGTATGTATGTATGTATGTATGTATGTATGTATGTATGTATGTATGTATGTATGTATGTATGTATGTATGTATGTATGTATGTATGTATGTATGTATGTATGTATGTATGTATGTATGTATGTATGTATGTATGTATGTATGTATGTATGTATTATGTAGGTATGTAGGTAGGTAGGTAGGTAGGTAGATAGGTAGGTAGGTATATATATATATATATATATATATATATATATATATATATATATGCATGTATGTATGTATGTAGGTAGTTAGGTAGGTATGTATGTATGTATGTATGTATGTATGTGTGTCTATGTATGTATGTATGTATGTGTATGTGTGTGTGTGGGGGTGGGTGTGTGGGTGTGTGTGTATGTATGTGTGTGTGTGTGAATGTATGTATATATGTATTATATACGTGCGCACGCGCACCCACACAAATACACACATATACAACATAACCATCCACCATCGACCGCCCGCCCTTCCTCCTATCTATTCTACTTATTTAAACTCTCTCCCTACCTACAGACAGACAAACATACAGACATACAGAAAGAAAAACAGAAAGACAGACATACGGGCTTTCAGACTCTCAGGCAGGCAGGCGGGTGGAAAGACAGCTAGACAGACATTCGTGGCAATCGATGTACCAGCTCATCAAACACGTTTCACACATTTTCGTGGACTGTTCTGATGAGGCACAAGATTTTGGAGACACAATGTGAAATATCAATATCGGTCAATCTCCGATTGTATCTACTTTCGAACATCACATACATGAGAGCTCAAATCCTGTGGACGACATCTGTGGCTGCATTCTGACCTGTGATGACTGTGTGGCTGCGGTGTTCTGTACGTGACACATTTGTGGATGCAACTTGTTTTGAGATTGTTAGACAAGCCAGTTCACAAACACACAAACTTTGAGATTGTTAGACAAGCCAGTTCACAAACACACAAACTTTGAGATTGTTAGACAAGCCAGTTCACAAACACACAAACTTTGAGATTGTTAGACAAGCCAGTTCACAAACACACAAACTTTGAGATTGTTAGACAAGCCAGTTCACAAACACACAAACTTTGAGATTGTTAGACAAGCCAGTTCACAAACACACAAACTTTGAGATTGTTAGACAAGCCAGTTCACAAACACACAAACTTTGAGATTGTTAGACAAGCCAGTTCACAAACACACAAACTTTGAGATTGTTAGACAAGCCAGTTCACAAACACACAAACTTTGAGATTGTTAGACAAGCCAGTTCACAAACACACAAACTTTGAGATTGTTAGACAAGCCAGTTCACAAACACACAAACACCTGTAGTCAACACGAATCTTATAATGAGATTCACGTGGAAACTGTATTAGTTATATAATTTTTCGTATTGCGAACCTGTATCAGCGTATGATTACAGACTCATTTCATACCAAGCGTCCAGTAGTAGCGAGATGCTGGCCTGCCGGCATAGTACTCACGGGTTCGATCCGCATGTGGGCGGGCCATTTTTAGTAAACTTCGTATGGGCTTCCTCATCGGCCCATCCTGAAAGGTTCCAGGAAATAGCTTGGGAAGTAAATGCGATGACGCTGACCACATCTCCAACAGAGTGTGGCTTTGTCTATAACATGTGGGTCTAGCTCCCACTGAGTGTGGATTTGTCTATAACATGTAGATCTAGCTCCCATTGAGTGTGGGTTTGTCTATAACATGTGGGTCTTGCTCCATAGACACTGGCCATATCCCCCACTGAGTGTGGGTTTGTCTATACCATGTGGGTCTAGCTCCCAATGAGTGTTGGTTTGTCTATAACATGTGGGTCTAGCTCCATAGACACTGACCACATCTCCCACTGAGTGTGCGTTTGTCTATAACATGTGGGTCTAGCTCCCACTGAGTATGCTTTTGTCTAAAACATGTGGGTCTAGCTACATAGACACTGACAATTGAGTGTGAATTTGTCTATATCATGTGGGTTTGCTCTATAGAAATTTACCACATCTCCCACTGAGTATGGGTTTGTCTATAACATGCGGGTCTAGCTCCCACTGAGTGTTGATTTGTCTATAACATGTGGGTCTAGCTACATAGACACGAACGAACGAACGAACGAACGAACGAACGAACTTTATTTTCGAAGGGTAACAAAATGGGTCTTACATTCGGCCCTTCCAACCACTCATCTTTCGTTCATCAGTGCATAGGGAAAAAAACATTGTCAAATGAATGTTGCAAGCACAAACAATGCACGTTACCATGTTATGAGACAAATCCCCCACCCACCCATCCCCTATCCATCCGCGTGTCCCCCACACACACACATCTACCACCCAACCACACACATACCCACAGGCAAATACATGACCCCATCCATCCACTCATCCCCCAACCCACACATCCCACACACACTTCCACATACATCATCTCCCCACCCACACACATATCCCACCCACACACATATCCCACCCACCACACATCCCCCACACACATCCCCCACACACCCACACACAAACCCAGGCACAATGAATGCAACCAACCATCCATACCCACCCACACATCCCACCACCTTCACACATCTCCCCACCCACACGCATACATCCTCCACCCATCCCATAACCTACCAACACTCACCCACCCACATTTCCTCCACCACCCACCCACACCCCCAACCACTCAGCCAAACACACATCCCCCAACCACATATCCAACACCCACACACACATATTCCCGCCAACTCACATATCCTATACACTTACCCACACATAACACCCGCACCCACCCACACTTCCCCCACTTACACACATATCACCCACCCACAATCTCTCCCACCCACACATACCGCACCGACACACACACACAAATCCCCTCCCACCCCCAACCTACACACACTCACCCCGATCCCTCACACATCTCCCTTCTCACTCAACACCCCACCCATAAAAGCATTTCCCCCCCCCCCCCCACACACACACACACTCACACACACACATCCCCAACATGCATTCCCCATACACATCCCCGCCCACACAACTCTCACCCACACACACACACACATCTCCCCACCCACCCACACATATCCCCACCCATCCACACATCCCCCACCTGCAATCATCCTTACCAACCACACATACATCCTCCACCCACTCATATTTACCCCATCCGCACTCACACACTCAGTCCCACACAGACATATCCAATTCACAGACACACCCCCACACCCATTCCCACACGCATCCCCCAACCCACACACATCTCCCACGCACCCATTCACCCACCCAAATACACATTCCCTACCCACACCCCCAACCAACCAACACCAACATACTTCCAATCATCCTCACAAATATCCTCTCCCACACAAGCATCCCTCACACACATACATCCCCCACCGACCACACATCCCTTCAAACATCCACATATCACACATAAACCCACACACATCCACCACACACAACCCCTCCACACATACATTCCCCAAACCCCCCACACACAAACATCCCTCACATACACACCCACACACACATCCTCACATCTAGACACATACATGATGCCTCCTCACATGATCACTGAAACTAATAACGAAAAAATCCCACAATTTACACACAGTTGAGACACTGACGATCGTCATGAGCATTCTCGCAAAAATTGTAAGAAATGGAGAAAAAATTGTACATATACTTTGTGTAGCGAAAAAAAATTGGTGATGCAATTCAACTCTCTCTCTCTCTCTTTTCTCTATCTCACATACACACACAGACACACACACTTTCTCTTTCTCTCTCTCTCTCTCTTCTCTCTCTCTCTCTCTTCTCTCTCTCTCTCTCTCTCTCTCTCTCTCTCTCACTCACTAACGCTCTCACTCACATTATACATGATAAAATCAAGTGGCATACAAATTGATAATGTGAAAGATGAAAATACACAGAAAGTATGGAATGCAATTTACATGACTTGCGTGCACTAAACTCTCTCTCTCTCTCTCTCTCTCTCTCTCTCTCTCTCTCTCTCTCTCTCTCTCTCTCTCTCTTTCTTTCTTTCTTTCTCTCACACACACACACACACACTCTCTCTCTCTCTCTCTCTTTATTACACAGGCACACACACACTCACACTCATTAACTCTCTCTCTCTCTCTTTCTCTCTCACTCATACTCCCTAACTCTCTCGTTCACTCTACAGTGATGTACATGTGTTCATATTATAAATTATAACATCAATTGGCATTCACAATGATAATATGAACATGATAATACACACAAAATATGGAATAGCATGTTACATGATATACGTGCACTTAAATCTCTCTCTCTCTCTCTCTCTCTCTCTCTCTCTCTTCTCACCAACACACACACACACACACTCACAAACAATGCGCGCATACATATACATACACTAACACATCCATTCTTCCACTGTCTCTCTCTCGTTCGCTCACTCACTCACTCACTCTCTCTCTCTCTCTCTCTCTCGCTCTCTCTCTCTCGCAATCACTATTTCACCCATTAAGTCACTCTCTCCATCTTTCATTCACTCTGTATCACACTCTCTTTCACTCTCACACACAGACAGACACACACCTTCTCGCTATCAAATACACACTCCCTCGCATACACACGGAAGCATATACACATACACACACGAGTATACACACAACACACACACGCAAATACACACATATACCCACGCACACATACACACATCCACACCCATACACACATACTTACACACATACACACAAATACACACTCCCTCGCATACACTGCATGCATGCACACATACACACAAACATATGCTTATAAATACACGAACATACAGCTATATAAACACGCACATACACACATATACACTCGCACATACATATAAACACACACACACATGTACGCACACATAACCACACATATAAACATACTTACACACACAAGTACACACACAAACACATATTTACACACACTTACACATACACACCCATACGCACATTCAGACGTGCACACATACACCCAGATACACACACACATACACACATATGGACACACGTACAAACACCCATCCACCCACACACTTACTCACACATACACTCTGCCTCACATAATCTCACCCTCTCACTCACTCATTTATTCTCTAAACCATACTAACTCACTCTCTTACTCGCACAGACAAGTACACAGACACACACACACTCACCCACTCTCTCTCTCTCTCTCTCTCTCTGACTCATTAACTTCTCATGCACTCTCTCACTCACCCACTGTCTCTCTCTTGCACACTCACTCGCTTTCACACTCACTCACACACGCATATACACACATACTCACAAATTCTCCCCCTCACTCACTAACTCACTCTCCCTTACTCACTCACTCGCTGGCTCTCTAACTCACACTCACTCACTCAGTTTCTCACTCTCTCACACAGACAGACTCTCTCACACAATACAACCTCTCTCTCACACTAACTCATTCTCTCACTCACTCTCTCACACATACGTGTACACAGATATTCACTTACTCTTTCACTCTCACAGGCACACGCGCATACATACTCTCTCACTTTCTCTGTATCATACTCACTCTCTCACTCACACTCTTTCTCATTCACTCTCTCACCCACGCTCTCACTCACACAGTGAAAAATGATAGTGAAAAAATGATACCAGTAGGTGACTTATGGAGGCATATAGTCGGTATGAAGTAAGTATTGAAAGAGTTTTCGGTTGAATGTGTAGGGACTCATTGGTGTTTTCAGATCTGGTGGAAGGCTATTCCACAAGTGAGCACCAGAATACGCGAAACATGTTTTGTATAAGTCCAATCTAGGCTTAGGAACCTGTAATAAATTTAAGCGCTTGCTGTTCATTGCATTAGATTGAATTAACGGTAGAAGATACTCTGTGGTATATTCAGATATAATTTTATTCACTAATTTGGCTGTGTTAAAAAGGAATCGCTTTCGAAGTGGTAGAAGTCTTAGATGACTATATAAGTTATTACTTTCAACGTGCTTTATGACGGAAACTAGACGTATAGTGCGGTTCTGAAGCGAACACAGTCGTGTCATATTAGATTTAGGGCACCTATCCAAGACTGTAGAACAATAGTCGAGAGGTGATTGGATATAAGATGCATAGAATATTGTTCGTGTGCTTTCATCCAAGAAGTGCTGAATTTTAGTAAGTTGGTAGACTTTTTGTGCTATTCTCTTGGTGAGGACGTGAACATGAGAGCTCCAGTTTAGATGTCTGTCAATTAAAAGACCTAATGTTTTGTGTTCATTTACATTAACTATAGGTGGAGTGTCCACGTGGAGATCGAGCGGTGCCCCAGTTATGGCTAGAGTCTGTAGTTTTTGTCTGGTCGTTATTAGCATGGATTTGGGCCCAGACCATTGAGTGTAAGTTTGTCTATAACATGTGGGTCTACCTCAATAGACACTGACCACACCCCCCACTGAGTGTGGGTTTGTCTATAACATGTGGGTCTAGCTCCCACTGAGTGTGTGTTTGTCTATAGCATGTGGGTCTACCTCCATAGACACTGACCTCATCAACCACTGAGTGTGTGTTTGTCTATAACATGTGGGTCTAGCTCCCACTGAGTGCGGATTTTTCTATAACATACGGGTATAGCTCCAACTGAGTGTGGGTTTATTAATAGCAAGTGGATCTAGCTCCATAGACACTGACCACATCTCCCACTGAGTGTGGGTTTGTATATAACATGTGGGTCTAGCTCCCACTGAGTGTGGATGTGTCTATAACATGTGGGTCTAGCTACATAGACACTGATCATTGAGTGTGGGTTTGTCTATAACATGTGGTCTAACTCCGTAGACACTGACAACATCCCCCACTGAATGTGGATTTGTCTATACCAGGTGGGTCTAGCTCTCACTGAGTGTAGGTTTGTCTATAGCATGTAAGTCTAGCTGCATAGACACTGACCACATCCCCCACTGAGTGTGAGTTTGTCTATAACATGCGGATCTAGCTCCACAGACACTGACTACATCCCCCACTTAGTGTGTGTTCGTCTATAACAAGTGGGTGTAGCTCCCACTGAGTGTGGGTTTTTCTATAACATGTGGGTCTAGCTCCCACTGAGTGTGGATTTGTCTATAACATATTGTTATTGCTCCAACTGAGTGTGGGTTTATCTATAGCATGTGGACCTAGCTCCACAGACACTGACCACATCCCCCACTGAGTGTGGGTTTGTCTATAACATGTGGGTCTAGCTCCCACTGAGTGTGGGTTTGTCTATAACATGTGGGACCAGCTCCATAGACACTGACCACATCCCCCACTGAGTGTGGGTTTGTCTATAACATGTGGGGTCTAGCTCCCACTGAGTGTGGATTTGTCTATAACATGTGGGTCTAGCTCCCACTGAGTGTGGGTGTGTCTATAACATATAGGTATAGCTCCCACTGAGTGTGGGTTTGTCTATAACATATAGGTCTAGCTCCCACTGAGTGTGGGTGTGTCTATAACATGTGGGTCTAGCTGCATAGACACTGACCACATCCCCCACTGAGTGTAGGTTTGTCTATAACATGTGGGTCTAGCTGCATAGACACTGACCACATTCCCCACTGAGTGTGGGTTTATCTATACCATGTGGGTCTAACTCCCACTGAGTGTGGGTTTGTCTATAACATGTGGGTCTAGCTGCATAGACACTGACCACATCCCCCACTGAGTGTGGGTTTGTCTATAACATGTCGGTCTAGCTCCACAGACACTGACTACATCCCCCACTTAGTGTGTGTTCGTCTATAACAAGTGGGTGTAGCTCCCACTGAGTGTGGGTTTTTCTATAACATGTGGGTCTAGCTCCCACTGAGTGTGGATTTGTCTATAACATATTGTTATTGCTCCAACTGAGTGTGGGTTTATCTATAGCATGTGGACCTAGCTCCACAGACACTGACCACATCCCCCACTGAGTGTGGGTTTGTCTATAACATGTGGGTCTAGCTCCCACTGAGTGTGCGTTTGTCTATAACATGTGGGACCAGCTCCATAGACACTGACCACATCTCCCACTGAGTGTGGGTTTGTCTATAACATGTGGGGTCTAGCTCCCACTGAGTGTGGATTTGTCTATAACATGTGGGACCAGCTCCATAGACACTGACCACATCTCCCACTGAGTGTGGGTTTGTATATAACATGTGGGGTCTAGCTCCCACTGAGTGTGGATTTGTCTATAACATGTGGGTCTAGCTCCCACTGAGTGTGGGTGTGTCTATAACATATAGGTCTAGCTCCCACTGAGTGTGGGTGTGTCTATAACATGCGGGTCTAGCTCCCACTGAGTGTGGGTTTGTCTATAACACGTTGCTCTAACTCCATATGCTCAATGCACCCTAGGACTTGTCAACTGGTCCTTGACCTACTCAACGCAACGCAGCCATGTCCGACTGGTTTATTGAAGCAGTAAACAAAACGTGTCTTTATTGGAAACAGTGTTGCGAAAATTATTAATACAACATTGACACATTTTGAAATCTGCATTTTGAATTCTTCTGCATGAGTTATCCGTGTCTGTGAAGTGTTGTATGAGTGCAGTCTCACAATCCCGACATAACGTTTTCGTAGTCAGTCACAGGGGATTGAGAGCATATAGCTTTGCGTTTATTTTCACAATGCTTTGAGTGTCGGCCTTTCAGAAAGCAATCGCAGTACAGTACTTAAAATTGCTTGGAAAATGACAAACTGCGAATAAATATTGGACTTGACTCGATGTCCCCTGAATGACATGCAGTCTATCGTTATGTTCCTGTTTGGTGTTTCAAAATTAAGTTGTCTGCTTTTCATCTGTGTGCGGTCTTTGAGTAAGGTGATGTGTGTGTTTACTCCACTGTTCAGCAAGTCTATCACTTAAAACTTCTAGCTATCGTTTTGTTTCTGCCACGTCTACACATAATTGTCTCTTGCGATTAATCATTTAGGACTAGTCTAGCCACATGACTGAACCATCAGATTCGCTGTCCTTGAATGAACTACTACACTATACCTGTTTCTAGACTTTGACCTGACGGTTCTTTGGCCATGGGTTCCAACCGCAGTGGGGAGATTTGAATTTTTTTTTTTTTTAAAGATGATCTGTCCTCCAAGTTCAACCCAGCCTACAATAGGTATCAGGAAATATCTTGGACAGTAGAGGCGGCCGTAGTTCTATTGAAGACAGCATCCCCGACTGATTGTTCTATACAAATATACGTTTATCACCATCAATCCATTCAATTAGGGCCTTAAAAGGAACCTTCACTTACTGCGTCCATTTGATTTCCGATATAACTCGTTTTGGGAGTCCGTGGCAAATAGACGAGCCTTCTGCCTTGCGCTGTCAAGGTCAAGAGTTCGTTTTCCTATTGCGTCTTTCGGTTACCGAGTGCAATGAGCACACCCACACACACACACACACACACACACACACACTCACACACACACACACACTCACACACACACACACACACACACATTGGGGTTCTTTGCTGCAGATACAATCCGTCTCCATTCGTCTCTCTGGTTGACCTCTCTTGCCAGTCGTTGATTCCAAGTGCTTGTAGGTCTGTATATATATATATATATATATATATATATATATATATATATATATATATATATATATATATATACTAGCTGACCCGGCCCGGCTTCGCCCAGACCCTGGTGGGGAGCATCTAATTTAATTCATATAAGTAGTCATATAAGTTCTCGTTCCCGTTACCGACTATCTGTCTGTCTGTCTGTCTGTCTGTCTATCTGTCTGTCTGTCTGTCTGACCCGGCCCGTCTTCGCCCAGACCCTGATGGGGAGAATCTCATTTAATTCATATAAGTAGTCATATAAGTTCCCGTTCCGACTATCTATCTGTCTGTCTGTCTGTCTGTCTGTCTGTCTGTCTGTCTGTCTGTCTGTCTATCTATCTATCTATCTGTCTGTCTGTCTGACCCGGCCCATCCCATGGTGGAGAGCATCTCATTTAAATTATATAAGTAGTCATATAAGATCCAGTTCCCGACGATCTGTCTGACTGTCTGTCTGTCTTGGGTAAATGGAGGAGGGAGGAGGAAGAGGGAGGTGGAGGAGGGAAGAGGAGGGAGGAGGAGGGAGGAGACAGGAGGAGTAGGGAGGAATAGGAGGGAGTAGGAGGGATTAGGAGGAGTAGGGAGGAGTAGTGTGGAGGAGGAGGCGAGGAGGAGGGAGGAGGAAGAGGGAGGAGGAGGGAGAAGGAGGGAGGAGGAGAACGCAGGAGGAGAAGGGAGCAGGAGGAGGATAGGGAGGAAAAGGGAGGAGGAGGGAGGAGGAGGAGGGAGAAGGAAGAGGGAGGAGGAAGAGGGAGAATGAGGAGGGAGAAGGAGGGGGAGGAGGGGAGGAGGAGGAGGAGGGAGGCGGAGAGAGGAGGAGGAGGGAGGAAGAGGGAGGAGGAGGAATGTGAAGGGAGGAGGAGGGAGGAGGTAGAGGGAGGAGGAGGGAGGAGAGGAGGTAGAGGGAGGAGGAGGAGGGAGGAGGCGGAGAGGGAGGAGGGGGAGGAGGGAGGATGAGGAGGAGGGAGGAGGAGTGATGAGGAGGAGAGAGGAGGAGAGAGGAGAAGGAGGGAGGAGGAGGAGGGAGGAGGAAGAGGGAGGAGGAGGAATGTGAAGGGAGGAGGAGGGAGGAGGTAGAGGGAGGAGGAGGGAGGAGGAGGAGTGAGGAGGAGGAGAGGGAGGAGGAGGGAGGAGGAGGAGGAGGGAGGAAGAAGGAGGAGGAGGGAGAAGGAGGGATGAGGAGGAGGAGGGAGGAGGAGGAAGAGGGAGGAGGAGGAATGTGAAGGGAGGAGGAGGTAGAGGGAGGAGGAGGAGGGAGGAGGAGAAGGGAGGAGGAGGGATGAGGAGGAGGAAGAGGGAGGAGGAGGGAGGAGGTAGAGGGAGGAGGAGGAGTGAGGAGGAGGAGAGGGAGGAGGAGGAAGGAGGAGGGGGAGGAGGGAGGAGGAGGGAGGAAGAAGGAGGAGGAGGGAGAAGGAGGGATGAGAAGGAGGAGGAGGGAGGAGGAGGAAGAGGGAGGAGGAGGAATGTGAAGGGAGGAGGAGGGATAGGGAGGAGGGGAAGAGGAAGAGGGTAGGAGGAAGAGTGGAGAGGAGGAGGGAGGATGTAGAGGGAGGAGGAGGGAGGAAAAGGGAGGAGGGAGGGAGGAGAGAGGAGGAGGAGGGAGGAGGTAGGAGGAGGAGGAAGAGGGAGGAGGAGGGAGGAGGAGGAAGGAGGAGGAAGAAGGAGGAGGAAGAGGAGGAGGAGGATGAAGGAGGGAGAGGGAGGAGGAGGAAGGAGGATGGAGGAGGGAGAGGGAGGAGGGAAAGAGGAAGAGGGTAGGAGGAGGAGGGGAGAGGAGGAGAAGGAGGGAGGAGGAGAAGTAGGAGGAGGGAGGAGGAGGGGATAGGAGGAGGGAGGAGGCAGAGGGAGAAGAAGGACGGAGGAGGAGGAAGGAGGGAGAGGAAGGAGGGAGAATGAGGCGGGGAGGAAGGAAAGGGAGGTGGAAGAGGAAGAGGAGGGAGGAGGAAAGAGGTAGGGGGAGGAGGAGGTAGAGGGAGGAGGAGGAGGAAGGAAAGGGAGGAGGAAGAGGAGGAGAAGGGAGGAGGAGGGTGGAGGGAGGAGGAGGAGGTAGAGGGAGGAGGAGGGAGGAGGTAGGAGGAGGAGGAAGAGGGAAGAGGGAGAAGAAGGGAGAAGGAGGAGTGAGGATGATGAAGGAGAGGGAGGCAGGAGGAGGAGGAGGGAGGCAGGAGGAGGAGGGATAAGGAGGGAGAGGGAGGAGAAGGGAAGATGAGGGAGGAGGGGAGGAGGCGGATTGAGTAGGAGGGAGGAGGATGGAGGAGGAGGGGAGAGGAAGAGGGAGAAGAAAGAGGGAGAAGGAGGAGGGAGTCGGGAGAGGGATGAGAGGGAGGAAGAAGAGAGGAGGAGAGAGTTCGCCATTCGGAATTCATACTCGTCTAATTCTTCCCTTCTACACGACTGTAGATAACTTCCTTACACATAAAAAGATGAATTGTTATTGATATTGCCGTGGCATGGAGGAATATCAGCAGCAGAGTTGATCCAAAAAACCAAAGACTGAGATCTACGGAGAGCCATGAACGCCTACGCCAGCCGGCACGGCACTTGATGATGATGATTGCCGTGTGACGATTCTGTGTAGTCACGTCATTTTCTTCCCTTTCCCTAGCGTTTTGGTTCGGGGATTCTTTCATCATCATCATCATATATTTACGTACGTATTTTGGGAGGGGGAGGAGGGAGGAGGAGGAAGAAGAAAAAAAAACTATGACAGTTGACAGCTCTGGAATGAAAGGAAGGCGTGTAGAAAATTTCATCTCAATCGGATAGGCCGTTCGCGAACAAATAAAGGACATACATATTTACATACATACATATATATACACATACACTTTGTTTTATAGATATAGATATATATATATATATATATATATATATATATATATATATATATATATATATATATATATATATATATATATATATATATATATATTATCTCTCCACCGCCATCTTGGTCTACCTCGGAGTCTACGGTCATTTATTTCCTGAGTGTAAGCGAGTTTTGTTTCCCCATTATCTTCCGTTCTTTCTATATGCCCCAGCAATTGTAGTCTATTAGCCTTCATGATACCAGTGATTAGCGGGGACTTAAACAGATCATAAATGCCTTTGTTACTTCTTCTTTTCCACTCTCCGCTTTGTGTATCCCAAATGGGTCCACAGATGCGTCTTAAAATTTTGTTCTCAAAGGTTTGTAACAAGGCTTCGTCTCCTTTCGTTGTACTCCAGGTTTTAGAGCCATACAGCACAACTGGTCTGATCAGTGTTTTGTATATTGTGATTTTGGTGTTACGAGATAGCGCCTTTGATTTTAGTAGATGTTGTAGTGCATAGTATATCTTATTTCCAGAATTGATTCTAGTTTGTATTTCTTCCCTTATGATGTTGGAGCAGTTGAAGATTGTACCCAGGTATTTGTATGTTTCCGTTCTTTCAATGGTCATAGTATCTATTTGTATGTGGCCAAAGTTTTTAGCCATTCCTTCTCTTGATATTACCATATATTTTGTCTTATCTTGGTTGATAACCAGCCCCATCTGTTGGGCTTTTTCCTTTAAGAGAGTCAATATTTCCAATGTCTTTTGTTCATTTTCCCCTATAATATCTATATCATCTGCATAACCAAGCAGCTTGGATGTTCCTCCAATATCACATTCCTCCTTTACCTTCCTTACAACTTTCTCTAGAGCCAGATTGAAGAGTAGCGGCGATAGTGCATCACCCTGTTTCAAGCCAGATGTTATTTGGAAAGGGTCTGATTCCCTGCCTTTATATGTTACTATATTATAAGTATCTTCCATGCATAGTCTGGTCATGTTGATTAACTTCCTTGGTATTCCAAATTCCTGCATAGCATTCCATAGACTATTCCTATGGACACTATCATAAGCCTTTTTAAAATCCACAAAAATGTTATGGAGATCTCTTTTATATTCCCAATTTTTCTCGGCTATTTGTCGGAAGATGAATATCTGATCTATTGTTGATCTGTTTTGTCTAAAACCCGCCTGGTAGTCACCTAATATGTCTTCTGAATATGGTTTTAGTCTATTTAGTAATACTGCGGATAGCATCTTATAGATTGTAGACAGTAGTGATATTCCTCTATAATTTTCACATTGAAACTTGTCTCCTTTCTTAAAGATAGGTATCAATAATGACTCTTTCCAGTCATAGGGTACTTCTTCTGTCCTCCAGATTTTCATTATTAGTTCGTATAGCTTTATATGTAATGCGTGGCCACCTGCCTTTATAAATTCAGCAGCAATTCCATCAGCCCCAATTGCTTTATTGTTTTTTAAATCATGTGATTACATATAGGATTTCTTCAAATGCAGGTTCTTCAATTTGTGGTTCACACGTTAGAACCTCTTCATGTGGGAAAGTGTTACTCGGAGCTTCACAATTTAGTAATTCAACAAAATATTCTTTCCATGTGTTGCACATTTCCTCATTGGTATTTATCATATTCCCATTTTTGTCTTTTAAACCATATGTGTTGTGTTGGTGCCCTCGTTTCATTGACTTCGGTTCTTTAAAAAAAACTTTCTGGATTCATTTTTCTGGTGATTAGTTTCCATATCTTTGATTATATTACTCATATATTCTCGCTTCTGCTGTCGAATTCTTTTTGTAGCTTCTTTACATTCATTTCAATATTGCTCTTCCTTTAGGATGTTGTTCATGTCATTCAACCATAAATGTCTGGCATTCTTTTTCCAAATGACTGCTTCTTCACATTTTTGATTGAACCATCTGTTCTTTCTATGCGTGGTTAACACACCGAGACATTCTTCTGCGGTAGATTGAATTGTATTCTTGATGTTCAACCAAGTTTGGTCAACGCTTTCCTCCAAAGGGTTTTGCAGAGTTTCAAGTTTACATTTTATTTCATCTGTAAATTTCTCTTTGACTGTAATTTCTTGTAGTTTTTCCCTGTTATATGTTGGGTGTAATCTTTGTAATTTAGTATAGAAAGCTCTCTTAAGTTTTATTTTCAATTTTGCTCCAACGAGGAAGTGATCGCTGTGGCACTCAGCTCCTCTATAACTTCTAACTTGTTGTATGTTTTATGCATTTCTGTTGTTAATTAAAATGTGATCTATTTGATTATAGGTTCTCTTGTCACATGATTTCCAAGTTTGTTTGTGTATATCCTTTCTTTGCAGTCTGGTATTGCTAACCTGCAGTCCTTTGGCTTCTGTCAGGTTGATGACTCACCATCCATTATTATTCGAAGTTGTATGTAGGATTTCCATACCGGCAACTTCTTTATGAGTGTGCTCTCTACCTATTTTTGCAATGAAGTCTCCCAGCACAATCAGGATGTCCTGTTTGGGGGTTTCTTCTATGGCATCTTCCAAATCATTATAAAAGTCTTCTTTAACGTCATCTTCTTTCTCTTCAGTAGGTGCATGTACATTAATCATCGTTATATTTTTCCATCTACCTTTTATTCGTAATTTACTAATTCTGTCATTAACAGCTTTAAAGTTTAGAACGTTCCCCCATAACTCTTTTTTGATGACAAAATGTGTTCCTAATTCATGTTTATTTTGGGTGTTTTTCTCCATATATTACAATCATTCCATTTTGCTTTAAAGTACCCTCTCCTGGCCACCTTATTTCTTGAATTGCTGTTATATCCGTTTGATATTCAACCAGCTCCCGGGTTAGTTCTTCAGCCGCTCCAGCTCGATATAGTGTCTGTACATTCCATGTTCCAAATCTCAAGTGTCCTTTAACGTTCCAATGTCGTTGTCCAAATAAGTAAGTCCGAGATAGAGGCTGTTTCGTAACAAAAATAGAAAAAAGAACATGTATAGCTCATTCAATTTGTAATGAACGTATGAATTATGAATTTCCCTCCTCGACTGGTTTTCCCGAAATGGTGCATGGCACAACACACCCTATTGACCAGATCTGCACATGCAACGGTTTGTCAGAACAATGGAGAAATCAGACGCCAGGACAGTGATAAAATTCTTGATGTTACGAGGAAAAACACCTACAGAAATACACAGGGAGATGAAGCCAGTGTTTGAGGAAGTCTGTCTTTAGTATGCTTCTGTAAAAAATGGATGTTTGCAGTTTAAGTGTGGCCATTCCCAAGTTGCTGATCTGCCAAGATCAGGACGACCGTCCTCAGAGTGCAATGATGCAAATGCTGCAAAAGTGAAGAAAATCATAGACCAGGATAGGAAAATGACAATTGCAGAGATATCGGGTTCAGCAAAACTGATTAAGAGTACATATTTATAATTTTACACAACAGACTGAACATGAGAAAAGTGTGTGCCCGCTGGGTCCAGCGCCTGCTGACATGTGAACAGAAACAAACACGGTTGATTGCTGTGGCCAGTTGCTCAACATGAGCAGTAGGCTTTGCGGGATTTGGGTATCATTTGGTGGAGCCTCCACCAATTGACCTTGACCTCGGCTGATTTTCACTCCTCCTCGGTCATGTAGTTGGGTAGGGTAAAGGGTGATTAAGGGGTGATATCTAAGGGCAATAATTCTAAGATTTTATGTGTCTAAGGGCAGATAACTATTGAGTGGGTGTATAAAGTTTTTAATTAATTAATAAAAAATTAAATTAAATAAATAAAAATAAAAAATAAATTACGACGGGGTGAGGGGTGGTGGCGAGGGGGGGGGGCGCGTTGGGTGAGGCTAGGCGGTTAGGGTTTAAACACTATACGTCATCATACGACTTACAAATGAAAAGCTTAAAAAGTAAAGATTGCCGGTATTATTGGTTGCTGTGGGTATGGCTTAGTGAAACTCGGTGTTAAGGAGTGGATACCTGTTATTAGAGATCTGTATAGGGATGTAATGATCTATACACTATTATTATAAGGTTACAAATGAACACTTAAAAATGTTAAGATGGCCGGTAATATTGGTTGCTGTGGGTATGGCTTGGTGTAATTCATTGATAAAGGGTGGGTAGAGGTTATTAGTGCTATTTAGAGGATTGTAGTGGTATATACAGTATTATCATACAGGTTACAAATGTAAATCTTAAAAAGTAAAGATGGTTGGTATTATTGGTTGTAGTGGGTACGGCATAGAATTATTTGTTGTCAGGGGGGTGGATAGTGGCTATTAGTGATATGTACAGAGTGAGTGGTATATACATACTATTAGCATAGGGTACAAATGAAAAACTTTAAAAAGTACAGATGGCCTGTATTGTTGTTTGTAGTGGGTATGGCTTAGTGAAATTAGATGTTAAGGGGTGGGTGAGTGGTTGGGTAGCTAGATAAGTGCTCGAACACGAACATTATACGATTTCAGATCGGTAAATGAAAACCTAAAATCTCTCTTTCTCTCTCCCCTTGTGTCTATACGGGTCTTTATTTCGTTCCCCAGAAACCCATTTCCAAGACCAATATTTGTTCTCAAACTTGTCTGCTCAGTGCCACACTTCACAGCCAGACAAAACTACAGCTTCTATGTACCACTTCAACATTCAATTAAGAAAATATATTAACCAAAATAGGAAAAAATAGCGGTCAAACTTATAAATATCTTGGCCAAACTTATAAAAAGTCGGAAACATTGTTAACCAAATGCTAAAAATATCGTCCAAAGAGAGAAATATTTCAACTAAACATAAAATAGATCAGCCAAACTTATGAAAAGTAGTAAAATTGTCAGCCAAATTGGCAACAGTTAGGCCAAATACAGAAATATCTCACCCAAATTTATGAAAAGTAGGAAAATTTGTTAGCCAAAGTGGAAAAACCTACGTCAAGTAGAAAAATTATGTTAGCCAATTGTTAAAAATGTCGGCCAATTACAGAAATAGCTCTTCATAAATGTGGCTGAGATATTTCTGTATTTGGCCTATATTTTTCCCATTTGACTGACAATTTTCCTACTTTTCATAAGTTTGGTGATCTATTTATAAGTTTAGTTGAATTATTTCTCTCTTTGGACGATATTTTCTTCACATTTGGTTAACAATGTTTCTTAATTTTCATATGTATGGCCGAGCTATTTATAAGTTTGACTGCTATTTTGTTCTATTTTGGTTAACATATTTTCTTAGTTGAAGTGGTACATAGAAGCTGTAGTTTTGTCCAGCTGTGAAGTGTGGCACTGAGAATACAAGATGTAAAACATATATTGGCCTATTGTAATGTGTTTCTGGGGAACGTTGTAGAGTTCTGTAGTTCCGTACAGACACACAGAGAGGTAGTGAACGTGTACATGTCTAATTTGGTACGTGATAACGTTGCTTGTTATGACAGTGGACACTGACATGACATATTACTTTCATTGCCTAAAGCTGAGTCGGGGCATTTTAATGTGTTCGTTTGTAATATTATAATCTGATAACATGTGCTAGCCGCTCGTCGCTGTATAGGTATGTTACCCGATAGCTGTTACATACAGATACGTCTTCCTCGACTGGCATCAGTGATCACATCTCACATTTTTACCAATTGGTTGACATTTTTCTACTTTTTTTAAGTCTGGACTAGATATTTCTCTCTTTGGCTGATAATTTTACCATTTGATTGACAAATTTTCCTACTTTTTATAAGTCTGGACGCTATATTTCTTCCTTTGGTTGATATTTTTTTCCATTTGGCTAATATATTTTCCTACTTGGTCAATATTTTTTCCCTATTTGGCTAACACATATTCCTGGTTTTCATAAATGTGGACATGTTATTCCTATATTTGGCTGACGTTTTTCACGTTTGGGTAACACATTTTCCTATTTGACCTTGGATTTCCCCCTTTGGTTAACAAAGTTTCCTACTTTTCCTATGTTTGGTTGAGCTATTTCTGTATTTGGCCGACAATTTTCACATTTGGCTAACATAATTTTCCTACTTGACCTATGTTTTTTTCACTTTGGCTAACAAAGTTTCCTACTTTTCATAAGTTTGGGTGAGGTATTTCTGTATTTGGCCTAACTTTTTCTCATTTGGCCGACAATTTTCCTACTTTTTATAAGTTTGGACGAGATATTTCTCTCTTTGGGTGATATTTTTCACATTTGGTTAACAAAGCTTCCTACTTTTCATAAGTTTGAACGATATATTTCGTTACTTGTTACTTGTTCAATATTATTCCTCTTTTTTACTAATACATTTTCCTACTTGGTCAATATCTTTCCCGTTTGATTAACAATGTTCCTACTTTTTATACGTTTGGTTGAGCTATTTCTGTAATTAGCCGACATTTTCCACTTTGGCTAACAAATTTTCCTACTTTTCATAAGTTTGGGTGAGATATTTTTTTATTTGACCTAACTGTTGCCAATTTGGCTGACAATTTTACTACTTTTCATAAGTTTGGCTGTTATATTTTAAGTTTAGTTGAAATATTTCTCTCTTTGGACGATATTTTTCACATTTGGTTAACAATGTTTCCGACTTTTCATAAGTTTGGCCAAGATATTTATAAGTTTGACCGCTATTTTTTCCTATTTAGGTTAATATATTTTCTTATTTGTATGTTGAAGTGGTACATAGAAGCTGTAGTTTTGTCTGGCTGTGAAGTGTGGCACTGAGCAGACAAGTTTGAGAACAAATATTGGTCTTGGAAATGGGTTTCTGGGGAACGAAATAAAGACCCGTATAGACACAAGGGGAGAGAGAGAGAGAGATTTTAGGTTTTCATTTACCGATCTGAAATCGTATGATGTTAGTGTTCGAGCACTTATCTAGCTACTCATCCACTCACCCACCCCTTAACATCTAATTTCACTAAGCCATACCCACTACAAACAATAATACAGGCCATCTGTACTTTTTAAAGGTTTTCATTTGTACCATATGCTAATATTATATATACCAATCACCCTCTACATATCCCTAATAGTCCATAGAAACATAAAATCTTAAAATTATTGCCCTTAGATATCACCCCAGCATTTTCCAGCTGCTGTTAATGTCTTGGCAAATTTTACGTTTAGTAGTTGCATTGCTTTCTGAACGACCGGCTCACATACCCTCGTAAGTAACCAACGCGATGCGATCTGCTGCCTTATCACGCGCATGCTTGTTTCGTATGAGAGTATACGGGATTATGAACAACGTCCTTAAACCCTACGCCAGGGAGGGCGGGACGTCTGTTTTACTTGTGCTAATTTTCATGTTATGTTCCTTACACACTTCGTTTAGACTATTCATGTGGTATTGTAATTCATCTTCTGATTTTGCTATTAGTGCTTTATTATTATTTTAGTCTGCAAACTATTAGTCCGCAAACAGGAGTTCTCTAATGGTGTAATTTGCAGATGGTTCTTCTTCTGTGTTCTCGTCACTCGATATTCTTGCGGTCTCTGTTTAGCTGGTTTCTTTACATATGTTGTCTATATATATATTATGAACAGGAGTGGGGACAGAACATAACTTTTTCGTACTCCGAAACTTATGATGAAGGGTTCTGAGTGCCCTCCATTTGCTCTCACTATGCATTAACTGTTGTTGTATAAGCTTCAACAAAGGTTTGTTACATTTTTACTCACTCCATATTGTTTAAGGATTTCCCACAGCTTGTTTCTATCTACTCTATCAAATGCCTTTTGTTGGTCGACAAAGGCTAATTAGAATGTTTCATTGAATTCGATTGATTTTTCTGTAAGTTGACTGAGAGAAAAAATGGCATGTGTGCATCCTTTGTTTTTCCTAAATCCACGTTGTGTTTCGCTCAGCTGGAGTTCTATAGTAGTTCGTAATCTTTTCTCAGGATTTTGCACACTATGTTCCCAGTATGACTCTAAAGGCCTCTGTATTGTGTGTAGTCTGTTTTGCTGCCTTTGTTTTTCGAAATTGGGATAATTATGGCGTTTCCCCAGTCTTGTAGTGTCTGTTGTTCTACCCAAACATGGTTGAATAGTCCATGTAGCCATGCTGTTCCTACTTCTCTTGCTGCTTTAATTAGTTCATTTGGTATTTAATCTTGTCCCTGTGATTTGTTCAATGGGGCTAGTCTGACGGTTTCTATAATTTCTTCTTTCATTATGTCTGGTTCTAGTTCTTCGATGGCATCTGTGATATACTTCATTTTCACAAACGTAACATGCTGTAGATATTTCCCGTCGACAAGTAAAGCCTGAACACCGCAACGGGATTGTTTGTTCCACAATTGTATGATCCAAGATTTAATATACCCATTAGCAATGAAAAACGTGAACCGGAAATGGCACCGTATAAATACTTCACGCTTAGCTGACGGGGCCTGTTTTGTTTACAAGCCCAAACAAAGGAACCAGGAGAGATTCTATAACAGAGTAGTTTTGTTCTAGGGGGTTTAAGGGGCAGGGTGTGCAAAAGGGGAAATAGGTTTAGTAGCTGATGCACGCGTGAGCACCCGTAGTTATGTATCCAGAGACGCTCACGCGTTGACGTAGGCTAGAAAGTTAGTTACCATCTGCCGCTCAAGCTGACAAGTTGTATGCGATTTCATCCATGTAATATTCTACAGTTTTGATACGAATAAACTCAGATGGATTGTATGGTTTGACTTTGTCATTTATAGTCACCATCGACTTGTCTTGCGGTATGCAGTTGCTTTGAGTCTTCCCGCACTGTTAGAGGACTCAAATTGGCGCCTTAGACTCAAGGATCTCAAATTTTTGGGTTGTCGCGGCCTACACAACGTACCAAGTTCAGTGGGAACTTCCCGGAGAATGTAATGAAAACAACTGCGGCTACACTCAAAGGACCTTACTGAACGCGTGTAGAAAACATGGCGGGTTCTCCAACTTTTGTGAGAGCCACACTGTAGACTGTTTTCAAGAAGGCTACAATAGCCGCTGTCCTGCAGTATCAAATTCAAGGGGGCTACAAGAGCCGTTGCCTAAACATTTGCAATTCCTACCATGGCCGTTGACTGAACAATATCAATTTCGAGGACAATAGCCAAAATGTCGCTAATTCTCAAGAGGCTGTCCAGGGCCACTGATCGTTATCACTAATTCTCAAGAGGCTGTCCAGGGCCGCCAACAGAAGTGAACTCCAAACTACAGGTTTTGATTGATGCACGGTTGAGAAATACTACAGAACAGACGCCATCAAAATCGCTGTCAAACACATGCTCTCAACCTGAAGAGATGGCATAGGAAGTCCGCTCAAGTTCACCTTCAATCTCAGTCAATTTTTGCATGCAGCTAATAACGCTCTAATAATGAAAAGCTGTTGCATGGTATGCGATCCAACAGCATTGGGCTCCTCTGAGGCGGGTGGGCATAATGGTTGCCGACCCTGCTGAAGAGGATAGCCTACTTGATCGCATTGTTTACCTGACTAGAGCAGAAATCCAAAGTTCAGAAGTGCCCGTCCAGGGGTGAAGCCAAAGTTCAGAAGTGCCCGTCCAGGGGTGAAGCCAAAGTTCAGAAGTGCCCGTCCAGGGGTGAAGCCAAAGTTCAGAAGAGCCCGTCCAGGGGTGAAGCCAAAGTTCAGAAGTGCACGTCAAAGGGTGAACTCCGAAGAAGCTAAGCCATCACGCTTGGGAGGAGCCAGATCCTGAATCCAGAGATTTTACGGGACGAAAAGCAGAAGTAATTGTTACGCCCCTCGTTTGAGAGAAACTTTGCAAGGACAGGACACTAGTACAGTTTGAATACGTTTTGCATTGTATTCTTACTTAAAAAGGTATATTAATTATAGATAACTATATTGTAATTGTGAAATAGTTTCTATTGAGTGAAATTAGAATAATTAACAAAAATATTACAATGGCACAAGATGAGGCTTATTTGACACAGGTTTTGGGTGGAGTGAGCAGAGTAATAGGCAGACTCAACTCCGCAATAAAGCAGCAAGGGTTAGGTACAGATATTGAAAAATTCAGTGAGCAGGCGAGAGATTTCAAGAAATGGATGACCTCGGTGGAGAAACATGCATTTTTGGTAGGAGCGACAGACGAGGAGAAGAAAAAAATTGCTTACCAGTCCACTGTATCACCGGTTTCAGATCATATAAGAAGGAAGTTAGAAGCTGGGGCAGATGAGACTTGGGAACATTTTAAAGATGATCTAGCTCACAAGTATGCGGAGATCACGGATCCGGAACACGCTTTCTCAGTGTTAAGACAATCCAAGCAGAACAGTGGAGAAACCGTGCAATTATTTAGTGACAGGTTAATTAATTTAGCTGAAGAGGCGTTTCTGGGACAGAACGTACAAGGTGAGGAGGTAGAAAGGATGTTAGTTGGAATTTTTGTAGATGGTATAAAGTTGGATGGACTGAAGTTTAAATTAATGAGAGAAAACCCTGCGAGGTTATCACAGGCCGTAGATATAGCGGTACAAGAGGAGAGCATGAGAAGAAGATTTAGACTAAGGGTAGGACGAGAAATAGGAACAAATAGAGAAGAGAGAATTGAGGAACCTATGGAGATAGGACAAGCAAGGTACGGATGGAGAAGACGGGGAGAAATACAGACACTGCATGGAAATAATAACGAAAGTAATCAAAATACAGGACGACAGATGAGAAATTCTATAAGAGAAACAGTAACTGGTACAAATATGCTCTGTTGGTATTGCGGACAGAGAGGACACACTTTTAGATTTTGTGGCAACAGACGTGCTCAGATTAGTGCACAGAATGGAAGTATGAATAGTAGACCAAATAGGAATTCCGGAGAAATGCAGAGAAATTTTGCTAGCACAGGAACACAGGGAAACTGGCGTCCCACTTACTGAATAGGACCTGCGGTAGGGGGGAAAATAAAAAGGCCCTAAGAATTAAGGAATATGTGGATTACCCGAACAATAAGCATAAGAGAACAGGAAGAAATAGAGAAGATATAAAATGGCCTCAACTTGGAGAGATAAAACAGTTCTCAGTGAATATGACTGACCCCAGTTCGTGCATTATAGAAATAGGAAAATTTAGAATTAGAACGTTGATTGGCTCGGGAGCGAAAGTCAGTGTGATCAAGGAAAAATTCTTATATCGTATATTAAAGAATTGCAGAATATTTAGGAATCAGGACACCCTTCACTCGGTTACTGGACAAAATTTAGCAGTGATTGGACACACAATGATCAACTTTAGCTTGGGAGGAATAAACGTCAGACATCTTTTTCACGTGGTCAAAGATTTAAGTAGGAATATGATCCTAGGTAGGGACTTCTTACTGAAAAATGGTGTAAGACTATATTTTGATTTACATAAGTTGAGGTTTCAAAACGTATATGTTGATTTGCAGGAAGATATGCACGTATCGGCGTTGGTCAGAGTAAAAACATCCATGACTTTAAAACCACAGACGGTCAATCTGATACAAGCAAAAATAAAAAAAAATCCTTATTTTTCGATAGGACAAACAGTTACAGTAACAGAATTAGAGAGAGAGATAATAGATGAACCAGGGTTGGAAGTCACAGACGGAATAACGATGTTATTCAGACACTTTAGTTTTCCAGTAATGATTTGTAACAACACAGGGAAGGAAATTAAATTATATAGAGAGTGTGTGATCGCAAAAATAGCACATGATCTTAACAACATAGTAACAACAAATAAAGAAGAATTGATAATAAATGAGTATCCAGAAGTCCCCATTAATACTACCAGAAATAGAAGTAGAGGAAATTGGAAGAGACGGAATGATGAATTGATCCATGCATTCAGAAAGCGTCCATCTCAGGTACATTCACTAGACAACACAACGGCATTCTTGAAGAGGGAACAAGAGTTGTTATCACAATTGAAAGCTCCGCAAGAGTATAAGGAAATATTAGAAGAATTAGTGAGAGAAAATCAGGATGTTTTTGCCATTAATGATTTGGAGTTGGGTAAAACTAGGACAGTTACTATGGAAATAGACACAGGAAATCACCCACCAATCACTTTGAAACCATATAGAACTCCTCTAAGGAACAGAGAGATTGTAGAAAAAGCAATAGAAGAGATGCTAAAAGCAGGAATAATAACAAGATCCAATTCAGAATGGTCGTCTCCGATAGTAATTGTGACCAAGAAGGAAGGCAGTCACCGGTTCTGCTGCGACTACAGGGCCCTGAACAAAATCACCAAGAATGTAGCTTATCCAATGCCGGTGATTGATGATATCTTGGGGCTGCTTAATGGGTCTACCTTCTTTACTACGCTAGATGCAAGGTCAGGATTTTGGTGCATCCCCATGTCACCAGATGCTCAGAAAAAAAGTGCCTTTTGTACTAATGCAGGCTCGTTCGAATTTTTACGAATGCCTTTTGGCGTACAGACAGCCCCTTCTCATTATATGTTATTAATAAATCAAGTATTAGAAGGCATGCAAAAGTTCACATTAGCATATATAGATGACATTTTAATCTACACAACAGGAGACGTGCAAGACCACCTGAAACACGTAAAATTAGTATTTTATAGGCTAAAATTACACGATGTTAAATTGAAACTCAGTAAATGTGAATTCCTAAAAACTGAAACTAAGTATTTGGGGTACATCATTAATAGAGAAGGAATTAAACCAGATCAGGATAAAGTGACAGTCATTAGAGAATTACCTGCTCCAACCAATGTAAGGGAAGTTCGAGCTTTTATAGGTATGTGTGGGTACTATCGTCGGTTCGTTTCAAACTTCGCAGAAATAGCAGAACCCATTACAAACCTGACTTGCAAATACGCAAGATTTAAATGGAGTGAAGATTGTGAGAAAGCATTTGATTTTTTTTTAAATAGTTTAACAACAGTTCCATTGTTGGCACATCCGGATCTAAACAAACAATTGGTTTTATATACGGATGCTTCAGACAAAGCTATAGGAGCATGTTTAACGCAACCATATGAAGGCGAAAATTCAGGAATACCAGGAGTTAAAAATGAAAGACCAATCTACTTTCTGTCACACAAACTTAGCAATTCTCAGAAAAAGTGGTCGACAGTTGAGAAGGAGGCATATGCTATCCACTATGCTCTACAGAAACTAGATTATTACTTACATGACGCAAATTTCATCATTAAAACTGATCACATGCCATTAAAGTCTTTAATAAAAGCTCCAGTATCATATAATATCAAAAACCAAATTACAGGACATGTGGCACGTTCACATGTGGAGCATTTAAGACCAGATGAGGATAAGAGAGGCCATAATAATAATAATTATTATTATTATTATTATTATTATTCAGACGGGTTATACTCAGATGGACAACTAGTCAGAGGAGTTAAAAATGCGATACCCTCAGATTTTGAAAACAAAACGGTACAAAATCAAGTAATAACAACACCAGTTTACGACGAAACTTATGAACAGGCGGAAACAATACCGAAAACTCTTATGAGGGAAGAAAAAAATACGTATGGTGGTTATAATAGTGTTGAATCTATGGAGGAGGAAGTAACCGCTCCATTTAAAAATACTAGACAGGCAGTGAAAATGAGAATAGATAGACAAAAAGAAAGGGAAATTAAAAGGCGAAAGAGAATTAGAGAGAATTCATCAAGTGATGAAGATATGCCACTGTTAGAAAGGTCATTAAGAAACCAAGATAGACAGATTAGGTTGGAAATAGAAAGAAAAAAAATTAGAGGCCGCCGAGAACGTAAGCACAGAAGAACAATATATGGATGAAGAATCGGAAACTGACGAAAACGAAAATGGTAGTATGAAAGAAGATATTTTAAGTTCTCCTGTGGTTAATGAAGACATTGATGTAGAAATGGCAATTATAGAGAAAAATCTAGAATTACTGAAAAAGTGGAGATATGATAAATAAATTGATAGGATATTCTGCAGATTGCAGGAGAAGAATTTCTTTTGCTATTATTTAAGGAGGATTTAAAATGGGTGACCTGTGTTAGAAGACAAATCGGTTTCTTATATACGATGGTTGATGAAATACAGTAGCTGTAGATTACAGAATAATGTATTAAGTGGAATAGGGTAGTAGATAGACTGGTCTAATGACTCTAATTGTTGAGTTTTCTTGGATTTAAATCGAAAGTATAGTTCATTTCATTATATATAGTATGGTACATTATTTTGATTGAATTGGTTCTGTAAAATGGTTATCATTTGATTTTAGGATAAGACTTGTTGTGTTTTCTTTCTTTTAAGGGTAAATTATCGGTCCGTAAAAGAGACCGGTAATGGTTGTATTGATTTAAATTAATGCTAATTTTATTATGTATATTATGTTGGGGATAAAACCATATATGACAAATTTGGGGGAAAAGAGTTTTGTTGTGAATTATGCTTGGTTTTTGTAGTTTCAGTTATTTTGACTTGTTTAAATTTATTGCATTAACTTGATGATTGTTAAAATTGGATTGAAAAGATAATTGTTATTATTTTGCTCTGAGGAAAGATTAGTGAAAGCAACAAAATGGGGCCTTATGGAGAACCTTTCGTTCAGATGATAATAAGCAAACGACTTTAAATGGGAAAAAATGGAGTGAGTGCCATGTGTTTCGACGGGTAAAATTTTGTAGAGATTTGAAATAGAGCTTACTGGGTTTTAGAAGAAGTTAACGTGGGTAACGTCTATGGGTGGTATAAAAAGGGGCTGCGTTAGTCAGCATCAATGGGAATATAATGCCATAAATAGGAATATAAGGAGTTAGTTAATTGGGGGTGGACATAAATGGGACTGTAGATAGCAGCACATATGGTTTAGTACGAAGTTGGATACGTCCATGAACAATGATGGTTATAATGGGATGTAGGGGGGTTAAAATAGGAGCTGTGCTAAGCAGCGTTAATTGGATTAAAAAGAGAGCTGTTGTTGTCAGCATGGAACATAGGTATAGTAGTAATAAGTATGTTCATAAGAACTGAACATTGTCAGTATTATTTTTATGGTTTAATCATGATTGAACATGAGCCATGGGAAATATAGTCATAAAGTACTATTTTAATGGTTGTGGGTGGCAGCACAAATGTTACAAGTTTTAATATTAAGTATATAAGGAAGAAATTTTGGATCGACGTAATTTTTAACAAACAGAAGTATATATTCATGGATTATAAGATGCGTTGTTTTTAATAAAACTTTATTCTATAAAGTTTTTGTGAATGCAAGGGAGGATAAATGTGATTGCTTTGTGACTACTTCTTGCTATCTTCTGGGTGCGGACCCCATTTTTTTTGTCTATCCGGTGTTGTTTTGTTTATGTCGGGAGAATATGAGAGGTTGCATAACACATGACAAGCTTCAAATTGTGTTTGTATACCAACGATTTTGATGAACCTATGTATATATGAAATGAAATATCTAGGTAGATTCCTTGTGAACTGTTTTATAAAATGAAACCTTGTAATATAGAAGGTACGGTGAGAACCTTTAAAGGAAATAAATTAATATGTTATATACATAAACGAAGAAGAAGTATAACTTCACGAAGAAGTGTGACGGAACATAGCGGTTGGCTATAAGATATAAGTCGAGTTGTAGGAGTTGAAAGGGTAATGAATAAAACTCACTGCTTAGGAGAGAGTTGTTTAAGACGGGTAAGCAGGTAGCTTGTGATTTTTTGTGGTTGGGAGAATAACGTTTGGTGTAAGATTATTTTGGGGTAGAATGAGTAAGTTTGTGATTAAGACTTTTCAGGAAAATGTCTTGTTGAGGGTAGAGAGGAATATAACAGAGTAGTTCTGTTCTAGGGGGTTTAAGGGGCAGGGTGTGCAAAAGGGGAAATAGGTTTAGTAGCTGATTCACGCGTGATCACCCGTAGTTATGTATCCAGGGACGCTCACGCGTTGACGTAGGCTAGAAAGTTAGTTACCATCTGCCGCTCAAGTTGACAAGTCGTATGCGATTTCATCCATGTAATATTCTACAGTTTTGATACGAATAAACTCAGATGGATTGTATGGTTTGACTTTGTCATTTATAGTCACCATCGACTTGTCTTGCGGTATGCAGTTGCTTTGAGTCTTCCCGCACTGTTAGAATTCGATGAGCGGAGGGAGTGATAGTCTCTTCAAAATCAACTTACCAAAGATAATTTAGTATAAGTTAGATAGATGAAGACAAACATCAGCCCACGACATCGCATTGGAAAATCTGAATCCTGGCGCCGAAGTGTGGAAAAGATTCATTTTACATGAAAGATAAACAGAAATATTTATTTTAAATCTTAGATTAGTGTGACTCTTTTTCCCGGAAGAAGAGTTGGTAAGTCGACTTGTTGAACACATGTGGTGAGTTCTTAAGAAGTTAATTATAATATATTTAATTGTAATAGCTTATAGATAAACTTTTCATTAAGAATAACCATAGTAAGTATTATTTTCTCCCAAAGTAAACAACTGATTTAATGTATAAGCATTAGTCCAAGTTGTACATTTATTTCTTAAGCAACTCAATCTACAATGATTTAGAATGGGAATGGTGAGTTCTTAAAAATGTAATCTAGTAGAAACTAAATAATATTATACTCAGTTATCATAGTCATAAGATAAACTGTATATTAGGAGAAAACCACAGTGTTTTATTTTCTCCCAGCTAAACAACTTAGTTAATGTATAAACATTAGACACATGTTGCAAACTTTATTTCTTAAGCATCAACCTCAATCTACAATGAATTAGAGTAACTTAAGACTTAAGGAAACTCAGAATTCTTAGTACAGTGGTAAGTACATATGGTGCATGTACCCACATTGGTCAGAGGAAACTCATTTAAATGTGCCAGCACTGATAGAGAAATTAGTGTACTGTGTATAGTCAGTAGATGTATTTTTTGACATGAGCACATATGCAAACAAGTAGTTTTCTTATATTTCCTGAACACATGGGAACCAAAAAGAGTTCTATGGGTATCATTATTTGTGTGATGGTACAGCACACATGGGATAAGGCAAATATATAGACATGGCTGTCAACCATGGGGAATAATAATATTTGTGCCACATAATAGTGCGTAATCAACAGCCATGCAAGAATTATTATAATGCCTGAATGTGAATTGGAGTATATCATATAAATTGTATGTATTTGATGAGAGCATGTGGTGACTCATGGATTTCATGTTGCTAAATCCTGGGTGAATTTCATAAGTGTGCCTAATGATCACATGTCTATGTCATTGAAGAGCATGCTTGTGTCATGTGTGTTTCATTATTGTTAAACAGATGTGAATGTATCATTTGATAAAACCCATTAGCATGCATGACTAAATATCATCCAGGAAATAGTATAATTTCCTTTGAAGGATGAGATTTCCTTGTAATGTCATTCTTGTTGAATCTGTGAATGTATTCTGTGTAAAGCACCTAGATAGGTATAATTGTCATTCCTACAGATATGATGTGTCTGATGAGTGATTGTGCAAGAAGATATTTCATTGTGATATCAATGATGGTAAACATTTAAGTTATCATTTGGGAAATCACATAAGTATAATTACCCACCTTACATGCCAGTATAGCTGGCTTCCCGGCTTAGAGGTTATGACTTTTCTCCGTAATCTCGTATACTCTCGTTGGTAACGTGATGACGGTGAGAATCATCAGTGGTTCGAATCGCATCGGTAACTTACGGGGTATGTGAGCCGGCCGCTCAGAAAGCAATGGCAAACTACTGAGCGTAGTCTTGCCAAGAAATCAACATACAGCTGAAAGATGCTGGTGTTGACAGCGATGTCCTGTAAAGGATATGCCAAAAAAAAATCATTACTTTCTATATTTGTATATTGCTCTTCAATATTTTTTGCTGCAATTTCTTCCTAGCCCTTTGTATGGTGATTCTTAGCAGGATCTTTTGCGATGACAAAGTAACCATAATAAATGGGGAAATATATAGTGGTTCTGATCCTACTTGGATAACTGTGGCAATTATCGGGGAAAGAAGACCCTGTTGAGCTTGACTCTAGTCCGACTTTGTGGAGACACATGAAGGGTGTAGCATAGGTGGGAGCGCAAACGCAATTGAAATACCACTACTTTTATCGTTTCTTTAGTTATTCAGTCATCGGTAGAGATTTGCCAGCAACAGACGAGCAATATCTCCGGCGATATCTCCGGCGGGCCTTTTCCCGGTGGTCGTGGGATCCGCACAAGTCATGCGGGGAGTCTGAAGGTATGTAAACAGTTTACACAGGTCTGGACACTTATGATTGACAGATGTGCGCGTCCTATGGTCCAGGCGCGTACGAGGCCCTCGCCTGTGGGACTTGGCTGAACGCCTCTAAGTCGGGTCCTTTGAGTTCCAGGGTCTGGCCACCACTCGCCACCTGCTCGTGGAGGTGAGGTCTCGGAGGTTTGACGCTGAGCCGCCAGTGTCTGCAGCCTACCTTGTGCCCGACGTATTGGTTACCCATTACTCTGGTCCAAACAAGGCGAGGCCGAGAGAGGGCCCATGTCGTTTGGGCACCACATGTTTCTCTGAAGCTCTGCCCAGGCATTGGGGTGGAATTCTGGCCACATTCCAACTCACATACTTTGGTCGGTCAAGACTGCAAGGTGCCAGTCAGATAGTAGCTCTATAAAGAGATTCTATGCTTACCATCGTGAACGTAAGATGTTACACAGCAAAAATATGTCAGCTGCTACAACATTAATCCACAATGTGCGTGCATGGCTTCCATGTCTGTCTTTCTGTCTGTATTTCTGTCTGTCTGTCTGTCTGTCTGTCTGTCTGTCTGTGTGTCTGTCTGTCTGTCTGTCTGTCTGTCCGTCCGTCCGTCTGTCTGTCTGTCTGTCTATCTATCTGTCTGTCTGCCTGTCTGTCTGTCTCTACCCTTCTTTCTCTGCCCTTCTATGTCTCTGTCTGTCTGTCTGTCTGTCTGTCTGTCTGTCTGTCTGTCTGCATTGTGTGTGCATGTGTGTATGTGTGTATGTATTTGTGTATGTGTGTGTGCGTGTGCGCGTGCGTGTGTGCATGTGTGCGTGCGTGTGTTTGTATGCATTGTATTTGTGTTTTTGTCTCTCTGTGTCTCTCTCTGTGTGTCTCTCTGTGTGTCTCTCTGTGTGTCTCTGTCTTTCTGTTTGTCTGACTGTCTGCATGGAGATTAACTGGGAGATGCAATGGTTCGTTATCTAAGAAATGCCCCTATAAAGTGAAGGCTGTAGCTATCCTCGGGCGACAGAAGACTGGAGCTAAAGACAAACGTCGTATAATACATAGACAGAACTGCAAAAGCTTCATAGTTTTCCAACATTGCTGTCCCCTGACAATTCAATATTTTAACACCAACCCAATATTCAACATATGGACACCTGTCGACCGCTTGCTCTCTCGCACCTTACTCCACGTAACAAAGGCGAGATGATTCTGAAGTTAAATATGTATCTACAACTTAAACATACAAGGTGCGATACCGAGTTGTTGAAAATGTGGCATTGATTTCCCAAATGGGATTCTAACGCTGAAGTTCTCCAGACGGATAACTCCCGGTCTCCGAGTTTTGTCAAAGCAGTGATATTCTCGGCTGGAGAGTTAGTGTAAGTTGACAAGGGGAACCCTGATAATCTCATCAGCGTGGACGGAAGACAACTAACAGGAGAACAGACTGGCCATTTAAACTCCCTTGCTTTCAGGCCTATATAGTGTGATAGTTCTGTCAATTGTTTAGATGTTTAGTTTAGTAATGTTCTCTACGGAAACTGATTTCTGTCCTGCTCTTGGTTTTGCAACTGTGCCCAATGCTAGTCTCTCGCTGAATACACGTTGACTGCAGAGCAAAGCCTAGGGTTCTCTTAGTATGGGCAGTGCAACAGCTAGGCATGGTTCTTTCTCAGAACTTGGGTCGCTGAGTGCCTATGTTTTTGACACGCCAAACGATACTGTTGCAGGATAGGCTTCTTTGGAAGACAACAATGCACGGCCACAAGGTTTTGTCAACCCCTAATTCAACTTCTTAAGCATATGAATTCGAATTCGAATTCTTAAGCATACGAAAGCTGGCAAGGCCCCCGGTGCAGATAACATTACAACAGAAATGATTAAAGCTTTAGAAGAATATGGACTAGGTCAAGTCACCAGACTGCTGAATACATTATATGATACTCGAGATATACCTTCTGAATTATGTAACGATGTATTTATTGCAATCCCAAAGAAATCAGGAGTCTTGAAATGTGATCAACATAGAACAATTAGTATAATGAGTCACATCACAAAGATTTTGCTAGGAATTATCATGCAAACAGTGAGGAAGAAATTACAACCTGAAATAGGGGAAGAACAATGTAGGTTTGTAGAAGGAAAGGGTACAGTAAATGCTGTGTATATGCTGCGAACAGTTATTGAACGTGCTATAGAAGTAAACAAGGATATACATCTTTGCTTTATTGACTACACAAAAGCTTTTGATAGAGTTAGACATGTCAACATGGTGGATATGCTTGCAGATCTACAATTTGATGAGAAGGCCATTAGACTTGTAAAAATCAAATACTGGAAACAACAAGCTGCCATAAGGATTGATAATGAAGTGGGACAATATCAGCCTATTAAGAGAGGTGTTAGGCAGGGATCTGTAATGTCTCCAGATCTTTTTTCCCTGTACAGTGAAAATATTTTCGGAAATGTAGAAGATATAAATGGAATCAGCATTGGAGGACGAAACATCACTAGCATTAGATATGCATATGATACAGTATTGATTGCAGACAATGCTCAGGATCTGCAACAATTAGTAGATGCGGTTGTTGTACACAGTGAGCAGCTGGGGTTAGAATTAACTTGTAAAAAACACAGCTTATGGTCGTCACTAGGAGGAACGAAGTACCACAATGTGATATGCAAGTAAATGGGAATATTCTTCAACAAGTGAATCGATACAATTATCTCGGAACAGTCATAACATCTGATGCGAGATGCCTTGAAGAGATTAGAACAAGAATCGCCATGGCTAAAGTAGCCTTTAGCAAGATGAAAAACATTCTGATCAATAAAAAGAAGCCAATTGAAACGAGAAAAAGAGTGTTGATGGGATACATAGAGCCTATTCTTTTGTATGGATGTGAAACTTGGACAATGTGCAGTCAATCTGAAAAACATCTGATGGCTGCAGAAATGTGGTTTCTGAGGAAAATGCAAAGAATACCATGGACAGATAGAAAAACCAATGACCAAGTACTACAGAAGTCAAATGAAACTCGTAAATTGATTAGAGAAATTAGACGTAGACAGTCAAAATATTTTGGACATGTTATGAGAAGAAACTGATTGGAAAACTTAGTGACAACTGGCAAGATCGACGGGAACAGATCAAGGAGAAGACCGAGAAGTAAATACCTGTATGGCTTGGTCACATGGCATGGACGAAACAGGAACACTGAGCTGATCCACGACTCTGGTGATCGAGTGAAATGGCGAGTCATGACCGCCCACGATTTCCGCCATGGCATATGATTGATTGATTGAATTCGACTTCAAAGGAGAAATGCGATCTTCCTTCCTACGCGTTTATGGGAACATGTAAATGCATTTATGGAATTTACATATACGGCGTTCCGTTGGTCTGTGTGGGGTTTCAACTAAGTAGAGGTCGGCAACCTTTTTTTTTTCTAATAACGTGGGAAGTAATGTTGCAAATTCATTCAGCGTTACAACCTAAGCCTACCATATTTCGTTACTCAAAACAACTATGGAAGAAATTAATTTGATCTTGATCTTGTAGTAACATGTTTTCGATATATTAAATACCTAGTCTGTTCTTTATAGACCACTAGCTGACCCGGCCCGGCTTCGCCCAGTCCCTGGTGGGGAGCATCTCATTTAATTCATATAAGTAGTCATATAAGTTCTCGTTCCCGTTCTCGACTATCTGTCTGTCTGTCTGTCTGTCTGTCTGTCTGTCTGTCTGTCTGTCTGTCTGACCCGGTCCTGCATCGCCCAGCTCCTGATGGGGATCATCTCATTTAATTCATATAAGTAGTCATATAAGTTCCCGTTCCCGACTATCTGTCTGTCTGTCTGTCTGTCTGTCTGTCTGTCTGTCTGTCCGTTCCTCCCTCCCTCTCTGTCTGTCTGTCTGTCTGTCTGTCTGTCTGTCTGCCTGTCTGTCTAATCATTTATTGGTTGCAGTTACAACAACCTTAGATAAACGAAGACCAACTTACAAAAAGCAATAGAAAGAGCACTTGAAAGATCATTACATCTTCCCCCAACAATTAACTTGGGTAAATGGAGCGGCGGCAGCAGCAGCAGCAGCAGAAGACGAAAAAGGAGGAGGAGGAGGAGGGAGGAGGAGGGAGGAGGGAGGTGGAGGAGGGAGGAGGAGGGAGGAGGAGGAGGGAGGAAGAGAGAGGAGGAGGAGGAAAGAGGAGGGAGGAGGAGGAGTAGGGAGGAATAGGAGGGAGGAGAAAGGAGGAGGAAGGAGGAGGAGGGAGGAGCAGGGAGGAGGAGGGAGGAGGAGGGAGGAGGAGGAGGAGGGGGAGGAGGAGTTGGGAGGAGGGAGGAGGAGGGAGGAGGGGGAGGAGGAGGGAGGAGGAGGAGGAGGCGGAGGGAGAAGGAGGGAGGAGGAGAACGCAGGAGGAGGTGGGAGAAGGAGGAGGAGTGAGGAGGAGGTTGCAGTTAGAACAACCTTAGATAAACGAAGACCAACTTACAAAAAGCAATAGAAAGAGCACTTGAAAGATCATTACATCTTCCCCTAACAATTAACTTGGGTAAATGGAGCGGCGGCAGCAGCAGCAGCAGCAGAAGACGAAAAAGGAGGAGGAGGAGGAGGGTGGAGGAGGGAGGAGGGAGGTGGAGGAGGGAGGAAGAGAGAGGAGGAGGAGGGAGGAAGAGAGAGGAGGAGGAGGGAAGAGAAGGGAGGAGGAGGAGTAGGGAGGAATAGGAGGGAGGAGGAAGGAGGAGGAAGGAGGAGGAGGGAGGAGCAGGGAGGAGGAGGGAGGAGGAGGAGGAGGGGGAGGAGGAGTTGGGAGGAGGGAGGAGGTGGGAGAAGGAGGAGGAGTGAGGAGGAGGAGGGAGGAGGAAGAGGGAGAAGGAGGAGGGAGGAGGGAGGAGAAGGAGGGGAGGAGGAGGAGGAGGAGGAGGGAGGATGACTAGGGAGGAGGAGGAGGGAGGAGGAGAGAGGATGAGGAGGGAGGAGGAGGGAGGAGGGGAGAGAGGAGGAGGGAGGAGGGAGGAGGGGAGGGAGGAGGAGGGAGGAGGAGAGGGAAAAGGAGGGATGAGGGGGAGGAGGAGGGAGGAGGAGGGATGAGGGGGAGGACGTAGGAGGAGGAGGGAGTAGGAGGAGAGAGGAGGAGAAGGGAGGAGGAAGGAAGAGGAGTGATTAGGAGGAGGGAGGAGTGCGAGGAGGTAGGAGGAGGAAGAGGGAGGAGGAGGAAGGAGGAGGAGGAAGGAGGAGGGAGGAGGAGGAGAAAGAGGGAGGAGGAGGATGGAGGAGGGAGAGTGAGGAGGGGGAGGGAAAGAGGAAGATGGTAGGAGGAGGAGGGGGAGAGAGGAGGGGAAGGATTATAACGCACATGCCTGTAGATAACTGCAGCGAAAAGGTGGGTCTGTCTATCTATCTGACCCGACGTGGCTTCGCCCAGCTCCTGGCGGGTAGCGT